>JAOVVB010070351.1:0-14018 GCA_028570985.1 Heterobranchus longifilis | reverse complement strand
GCTAGCATTAGCATGAACAAGCTACATGGTGAGTAAATTATCTCAGCATCAGAAAAACAGCCTTAATTAAATAAACCAAATGCCCAGTTCAGTCAGAAATAACTGGCTTTACTCACAGTTCATCCGAGACGCACAGAACTGACAGCACTTGGATGCAGTAAAGTCCACTTTGCACTCTGTTTCTCCAACGTGCCCCTCGTTACGTCTCTTACAGGCGTTTTATACATTTTCCATTTCAAATTTCCAGACTTTTCCAGACTCAAATTTCCAGACTTCTCAGTAGATTTTACAGACCATAATGACATCTGAGTATAATTAACTATGTTTGTACGTCTCCACAGGGGCATTTTTGGACAGATGGGGTCCCGCCGCTTCCCAGCATTAGACGCTCGATGAGCGTGCCCGCGTCCTGACACAGCAGTTATCAATTTATCTTCCATGATTAATGACCAACACAGCGAACATCCAGGCTGCTTTGCTGCACCTGATTGGAAACTGGACCAACATGGCGGCTCGTTTGGAAACTTTCTCTTATATTACGAAAACAGTTCATTTAAATGTGTTTCTGTAAACATTTGAGGCGAGAAATACACCATGTCACTGAATCTGTCTTCATTTCAGATCGACAATTTTAGATTTTCGGGAGTTTCCGGAGGCGGTGAGTTGTGCAGGATGCTCCTGATTTGCATAAAGTAACCTAGAACGCAACTGAGGAACTTTCATTTTGTGTTTATTTCAGCAGCCCCTCTGTACAAAAAAGGTAGTGTTTTAACATTCCAAAATAATGGTGTGTCTTCATAATAATAAGCCAACAGGAAAAATATATGTGAGCAGGAAGGCCGACATTATAATGTATAATGTTTCGTATAATGTAATGTTATAATCCAGTTATACTAATGTTCACCGTCCTCTGTAGCCTTTCTGTTGTGCTACTTGTAGCAGCATGTTAGCTAACGGAAGTATTCAGGGGACATAACTTCAGAGAACGTAAATTCATATATTGATTCAAGAAGATTCAAGATTCAACACTACTTTATTTGTCCTGAGGGAAATTGGTCTTGGACATAAAGGCTGCCACATAAAAAAATGTACATGTACAACCACGTCTCGCAATGCACTTCATAAATAAAATAGACAAATATACCTGTCTAGGAGGAAGAGGGCCAATTCAGCATCGCTTTTACTCCTTTCAGATCCCGTTAGCAACCAATGTTGACTCACGTTTTCACCTGTGCTCGATCATTTTCCCTTTTAGTTTTTCAGTTTTTCGTTCAATTCTTTCTTTTTCCTTTTTACTAGTCTTGCCCTGGCATCAGCCATAACCAAGAGATATAACATGAAAAATAAAGTCCTGTGAGCCTGGATAACTGCGTCCATGATGTAAACACAGGAACCTCCGTCTGGGTACCTGCGTCTGCTCCCGACCCGGGAACATGTATATTGAAATAACTATATAGAAATAGAGCTATGTAGAATATTCACGCTGATTGGCTCATTTGCTGATGTATGAGGTCATATAGAGACATAGGTAGTAAATTGAGACTGTTTCATAACCAGTCAAATAGTCCTCATAGGGCCTTTAATAATCACTATTGTTGAACCATTTTTAGGTTGACCATAAAGCCAAGGAGATCATACCCAAGGCAGACCTCCCCAGTCCCAGGAAGGAGTTCAGCGCGTGTGCCATTGGCTGTAAGGTTTACGTCACGGGGGGAAGAGGATCAGAGAACGGAGTCTCTAAAGATGTCTGGATCTATGACACTGTCCACGAAGAGTGGTCTAAAGGAGCACCCATGCTAATAGCCAGGTCAGTAACACATGTTGCATTATAGTTACAAAAGCAATGACATTGCAGTTGCACACATTCATGTAGAGCGGCACAACTTCATTTCAATCAGGAGAGACGAGTGGATGAAGTAAAGATAATGTTTATTACGACAGATGATACGTGATGAGTAAGTCTTGGCAGAAAGTCTTTGGCTCTTAGACTCTACAGGGAGATTTGTGATCGAGGCGTGTCTGCCCTGAGCAGCAGCCAGATAAATCCCCCCATGCGGTCCACACACTGGTGGTGGTGGCTGATGATTCTGCTGAGGCTGATGGAGCAGATGAATCCGCGAAGATTGGCGGTGATGGAGAGACGGAGGGGCGCTTTGCCAATTTTGCGACGATTTTCACCGGAAATACAGAATTAAATTGCGAAACAGCCGTGAACGACACGCATGTATAACAGCAGCATGAAAGATCTGAAGGCAGGGAGAGAATCATATTTAAACAGCAGGGTGATAGACTAACAATGAAGGTGTGGTGCTGTGCTTTTGGATAGATGAGATCAGCTGATGTGACCAGCTGATGAGAACAGCTGATATATCATGATTGACAGCCCCATAAAGGACAGCAAGGGAAAAAAATGATGAGTGAGCATGTGAGAGGAGTGAATGGCAGGAATGCTAAGCATGCAAAAGGATTGTCTTACCGGCTGCACTTATGCTATAGCTTCATGCAGAGTGGCACAACTTAATGCAGATGCACGATTTATTGTGCAGCCCTATTGCATACGCACAACATCCAAAAGCAAAACATTACACAAATGAGTGTTGTTTGGAAATATAATATATAGACAATAAACAGGGGCAACATAGCTTGCAAAGTAGCTCTACTATAAAGTTATTATTGGGTAGAAATAAACTTAATGGCTGCGATGCCCCTTGAATGACCTGTCTTTGGCAGCGACTGCAGTTGGTCTAGTAAATCAAAAGAATGACCATTTAAAGTGGAACCTCAGCCGTATCAGAGGTAGACCACACTATACAACATTTCTAATGAAATATCAATACATTGTCTAAAGTATACACACACATACTGTGGGTTTTCTCTTCTCCAGGTTTGGCCATGGTTCAGCTGAGCTGGAGAATAGCCTCTACGTTGTTGGAGGTCACACAGCCATAGCAGGAGTTTTTCCTGCCTCCCCATCTGTCTCCCTAAAACAGGTATTGATTTCTTTATGAGAAGAGTTTCAGAATTTACCATTTTTATCTATATTTATAAAAAATATCTGCTGCTGGTCTGACTTTGACTCAAATTGGACACATTGTTTACCTCTATATGTCTTTTTGAAATCAATTACTGTGTAATATTGTCCTAGGTGGAGCGGTATGACCCTCTCAGTAATAAATGGACTATGATGGCACCTCTAAGAGATGGAGTCAGTAATGCAGCCGTGGTCAGTGCCAAACTCAAACTCTTTGTTTTTGGAGGGACCACCATACACAGAGACAAGGCCTCCAAGGTTGGTGGATTTGTTTATTTACCTTCCTTACAAGGCAGCTCCACAATTCAGTTTATAACTAATACAATAACAAACTACTATAAATACACTGTATCATTTAATAACCATTATATTAAAGGGATAGCAAAATGTTCTAAATTGAGTTATTCTTTTATGCTTTACATTTTATAAAGAAGAACCATTTGCCATTAATGTGTAATGTTGGGATGTAACGATACCAAAAAACTCGCGGTACGATAATATCATGGTAAAAAGTCACCGATATGATATTTTTGGTGATATTAGGCTCCGGTTTGTTTTTTCCTCGTCCCGGTGATCGGCACATCGGATGATGCTGTCGGATGTACGTTAGCATGTTGGATGCTGTACGGCTAAAAGTTTCCGACGCAATAGGGAGTCATTATGACAAAGCGTTTGCTTAAAATGAAACCGTATATAGACTTACCCTGCTGTGCAGGAACGTTGTTTTCCTGTATATGTTTGTTGCTCGCTTTTAATGTCCTCTTCATGCGTTCAAAACAGCAATCAAAACTTTTTTACAGTCACAGTGGCATAAATCTATATTCTTGTTATAATATTTCACCAAGACTTATGTGATTTTCACCCAAAACGGCAGATTTAGTTACTTACATGTCTCAAAAGGCAATATCGCCGAGGTATAGCGGTAACAGTAGACTCCATGTTTGCTCACGGCAGGATGAACTTTAGTGACCTTTGTTCTTCAGCTGTCATGGTGGCCGCTGTGGCTCTTTGTCGCCCTCTGCTGGCCCTATTAAACCACTGACACTAATGCAAGTGACGCCACTGTGATCCTCTCATTTAGAGGAATAATTTGGTATTACTGCAAATTACATCAGTCCCACGACAGTATCGAGACATTTTTTTACTGCGATATTCGATATATCGTTACATCCCTATTAAATGTTCTTTACATGTACAGAACAAAATAAAGGAGCTTTATGTTAGCACATTTTACTGCATGGTTGTCTGAAATCTCCCTGCCGTAATAATATCTTGGAACACCAATACTACAATCAGTGTAAGTGTTGCACCTGAACAAAGTCAGCAACAGCACGGCCTAACAACTGTTGAACGTCCCATGTCTTCTATATGTAGGTCCAATGCTACGACCCTGTGGGTAACCGCTGGAATATTGCGGCTGAATGCCCCCAGCCTTGGCGCTATACAGCGGCTGCTGTCTTAGGGAGCCAGATCTTCATCATGGGTGGCGACACCGAATTCACCGCTGCCTCTGCGTATCGCTTTGACTGTGAAACCAATCAGTGGACTCGAGTGGGCGACATGACGTCCAAACGGATGAGCTGCCACGCCGTGGCGTCAGGAAATAAGCTGTACGTGGTTGGAGGTTATTTTGGCACGCAGCGGTGTAAAACATTGGACTGCTACGACCCCACGTCAGATAGTTGGAACTCCATCACCACTGTGCCTTATTCACTGATCCCCACTGCCTTTGTCAGCACATGGAAACACCTACCTGCCTAACTGGGAGACACCAGGAGCCAGTCATTCCAGGTACGTTGTGATGCGATTTTTTTTTTGCCTTGCATTATTTGTGCATCTGATTTGGTTTTTTTTGTGTTCATTTGCCTCAAAGAGCCAATTTACAGACTATACAGACATTAGCTGCAGCTAGTTAACAGCGTACACACTGGCCCTGCGTGCCGTGCGTGCGTGCGTGCGTGCGTGCGTGCGTGCGTGCGTGCGTGCGTGCGTGCGTGCGTGCTGAACGTGTTATTTCCCTCCAGTCTCTGTCCTTTTCCTCCCTTGTCTCTGTATGTTCATGAATTGGAGTCATGAAGCCCTAATTGACCCGTCGCTAAGCCCCTCCCAAGAACAGCTTCTGTCCAATCCTACGTTAGCAACCATAACTAGGCTTGGGAGGTCAAACTTTCAGAGTTTGTATAGCGCTAATGAGCACTACATGGTAACTTTAAGCCTGGATTTGCAGAGAAAATGCTGAAAAGGTGTGCATATGGATCCTGCAGGCTCCAGTATGTTTTTTTCCTCCCAGTAAACGGGCACATCATGCTGTCAGATGTACGTCAGCATGTTGGATGTGTGTCCATTCACATATAACGTTACTCTACTTGAGCAATAGCGAAAACCTTGTCCTGCTCCGACTTTTTATTCACTCTCCAGTGAGACTGGTCGCACGCTAGCTCGCTAGCTTGTTGTGCTAACCTCAGTACATGTTGCTAACAGCGTACGGTTAAAAGTTTCCGAAGCTACAGGGAGTCGTCATGACTACGTTTTAGCTTAAAATAAACCAATATACTGACTTACCCTGCTGTGCAAGAACATTGTTTTTCCTATTTGTCATTCATGTGAAAAAGACACTTGCATCAGGACTGGAGAGCTTTTCTCTCGTTTTTAATGTCGTTTTTAATACTCCGCTGACAAATTAATGTGTGAAAGTGAATGTAGCTCTCAAATGCATATTGTAGTTCTTTCTGTCTCCTTCTCTCTGATATTTCACAACTATTACTCCATAAATTTACGGTTATTTCGTGTGGAGTATCTAATTGAATATTGACATGCTGGGGGTCCGAAAAGCTTGACAGGCCTAGCAACAGTAACCAAGAGGGGCGGGGCTTAGCGAAGGGTCAATTAGCCAAGGTGAAAACATCGGTCTCCTCTCCGCAGATTCATCTCACAGCTTGTCTCCACAAAAGGCTTTTCAGCTGTTTTAAGTTGTCGCGCGTCTGACGGACCTGATTGGTTGATGATAGATTTCTACTTTAATCAATGCAGCTGCACACTCCTCAGTTGTGCACAGTGTTGTTGTTTTTTTTCATGATAATCATCAATATTGCCCAACGTCTGCACTAAATCTATATTTCATAAGCTGTGATATGACAGTGAAATTCTGAAACTGTAATCACATATTATTGTTTGTATTCAAGAGTACACGTGACCAGTCTGTACTGAAGCTTTCTTCCTGTCGGTCTGTTCTCCGTGTCCTCTCCAAGTGTAGAAAGAACCTGTGCAGTGGGACTGCAGCATATAAATATCCTCCGTCCATATCCACCCAGCGATGCATCGTCAGCTCCCTCCTTCTCTTTTCTCCCACCCCACCCCTTCAAAAATTCATGTTATGAACCCAGAGTCCCAGAGCAGCCTGCTCCTCTCAGATCCATCTTGTCTGTCATACTTACAGCTCCTGTATTTCTGTCTCCTTCATTCACTCCCTGTGTGCACACTAATGTCAATCAATCCATTTTATTTGTCACATGTAATCATATAAGTTACAATTCCAGTGGAACGTTAACCCGCCAGTTCCGTCTATTTGTCCTTATTTAGTATCGTAGCGTCCTGAGGGCAGAAGCTCTTTCTGAGCTCTTTCAGTGTCTGGGTGTATCCGGTACCTTGTTCCTCAACAGGAAGAAAAGGCCGTTATCTGGGTGGTTGGGATCTTTAATGATTCTCAGAGCCGTATTCTTTGCAGCACCTGGTGTAAATATCCTTTAGGCAAACCACTCTTTGGTGCTGTATCCGTACCAGACAGTGATGTCTGCAGGAATAGAAATTTGTCAGTATTTAAGGGGAATTTCTTCAGGTGTTTAAGGTAAAACAGTCTCTCTCTGTGTGTAACCACGTGACAGTCTTTCAGATCGACAACTATGCTGCCTTAAACGTTTGGTCAGATTTGTGCAACCACTTTGTCTTGTCATCAGTTTCTTGATGAAAGTGAAGCCACAGTTTTGACCGTTTACCGCGGTCGATCTTTCAGACTGTTGTGACGTTAGCCATGCGCGCTAGCTCCTAACTAAACAAATGGACACGCTGTTGCGTTGATGCGTGACATAGTCACATCGACGGGTCCTGGCCAATAGCTACATCCTTGCAGATGTGTAGCCTTTGTTTGCAATAATAAAGGATTAGGAACAAATAACATTTTTGTACGGATACCTGGTATTTTGGATTCGGGTTTAATTTGGTTCCCAACCCTACTGGATAGGTTTGCACCTTCTAGAGCAGGTTGCCAATTCCGAAATCTCCAGTTTGTCCTCATTTCTCCTGACCTTGGCTTGTTTTCGCTGTGATGTAATGCTTGGGGAGAACCAGAGTTTAGTACCACATCCAGCACTCAGAGCAGCAGTAACAGCCACCTCTCCCATGGGTCTCCACTCAGCCTGGCTAATTGAGAATCGACTGCTCAGTGTAGGCAGTGTTTGCCTCACTTTGTTTCTATGGTTATGATTTATTCATCATGAAAACAGGACATGAGACAACGACTTAATAACCCATTAAAATCTACTTTGCTCGTATTATTATTACGGTGAATTTATTTTAACATCCACACATCCAGTGATCCACGCAAATTCCCTCAGCAGAGGCACATGCTGCTTTTTTTTATTTTTTATACGAGCTATTCTCCTAATGGCGTGTTACACTGTAGGAGAGAAAACAATAACCGACGGAGTTGTAGGAGCAGCCTCTCGAACAAACACGTTCTCATTGTTCCTCTCTCGGCTCACGTATCAACACATTCAGCACAATCGGGGGATCTAGTTAACAGTTTGTTGCTTCCTCTCTGTGTTGCGTTTACACACCCAAGTGTGACAGCTGAAGCAGAGACCGTGGATAAACCGAGACCCCACAACTCAGAGTCATTTCCCGTATCTGCGCCACATGTGTTTAGTTCTGACCCCGCCTCTTTAGGAGACTAGAAGCCGTTCTGAGTGTATTGATTATTGATTCCGATGGGAGAAGTGAACGTGAGCACAGATTATGATCGATCCTTTCGCCCCCATAGTCACCAAAGTAAATATTGGACCCAGTTTTCACAAGAAGCTTACTTTGTTCGAGAGCTTTTTCTGTCTCAGCAACGAACTCACATGAGATCTGGCAACACAGCTAAGCTAACGTCCGCGATCACCACAGATTAAATTTTTTTAATGCTAAATATTGTTAGCTGTGTAGATATCAAATGCTATCAAAATAAAATATAAATAAGTTGTGCAACTATAACTTTTCATCCATCCAGATGACGTTTACTACACACTTAGGAGACAGGAAGTGTGTACCATTTCATATCATTGGTTGTATTGACGGTGCCGCATCTTTATAAGTATTGAATATCTTTGGCTGAGGCCAAGACGGGCTTCCAGTTTATCAGCCAAAACCAGATTCAATGCAGTGATCCATTGTTTAATGATGTGGACAGGTAAAACAGAACTTTTTAAGGTCCTGAAGGGACTCACGACCGTATTCTCATTCTCATGTGTTTCTAACTTTCGTCAATTGAAACCTTTCCAACAACACAGTAACATTGTTTCTGCTGCTTCGTCTAGACAACTGCAGATAGTGAAACAGTGGACATTAAAATGCTTGAAGCAAAACAAGTGCATCATGATTGCTGAAGATGAAGTATATGATTTTAGCCATGTGGCTCAATGGATAGTAATGTCTGTCAGTCAGTTGGTCAGTGGGTGGTTCAGACATTCATGGCTCCCTCAGGATGAATTGTGGTAACCAATACTTTAGTTTTGCAGGTATTTAGTCAAAAGTAGTCTGACAGGCTTACCAAACAGTGCCGGGATAAAGTTTGTGTCCGTGTTCCCGTTCCCAAAGTCCCTTCGCTACGGGAAACAAACAACAACCTCCAAGTTATCAACCTACACACTGAAAATGACATTTTGAAGATTTGGATCGTGTAATGAGGCAGGTCTGCTCTGTTCTTTCAGTGAATGATTGTAAAGATCTACAAAGAATAATGTTTACATGATTTTCATGTAGGTGTTCCACCAAAACTATTTTGCAGAGGCACCGTCAGGGTGTGGCGCCGCCCAGGACGATTGTGATTCATTTAAGGAAGTACAAACAGGCCTAGGATTTTTTTTCACTATCCAGGAGTGAAAGTGCATTCAATCCAGACAGAGATAAGTCTGACTATGCGAGACTAGGTCAAAAGCATAGAAGAAATAAGAATGGACATAGCAGTAGTGATTGGTTTGTGGATTGCTGTTGTGAAGCTGCCATGAGTTTGGCATTTGGCCGTCGCCATCTTGACTTTTTGGAGCCAGAAGTGACCATATTTGGACAAGAAGACGCAGCTCGGGACGTCGCCGCGGCCATGCCAGTGTCACAGGGCCTGTTTAGCTTTGCTAAAAGCCTCCATTTTTGATTGACAGGTTGCCGTGTAGTCCCGCCCTAAAGCATCCTCTGCTTTATCACCTATTTTACTCTAAATGTGACCATAATTTATATTATCATGCTATATTGAAGAAGGCTTGAAACTAGCGATTGAGACCATAAACTCACTGGAGTTTACTGAGTTAATAAATCAAGTGAGAAGTAGGCTCATTTTCCCATAGACTTGTATACAACCGGAAGTCTTTTTAGAGCCAGTGGTGTCGCCCCCCTGCTGGACATTTGAAAGTATGCAAGTTTAAGGCACTTCTGCACTGCACTTTTCAGGCCCGGAAGCTCCGTACATCTTTTTATACAGTCTATGGTCAAAAGCCAATAACATTCCCATCAGCCTCAATAGTACTAATTATTGTGTATAGATTGTGTGTTCAAAGTGGTGCTGTAGTACAGAGTCTGTCCTCGGTGATGGTTTCATATGTTTAATATGTGGTTTGTACTTGGGGAGTAGGAACAATGAGAGGTTGGGGGAGGAGGGTGGCTTTGCATGCATCCTCCATGTTGGTGTAAACATGGTCCAAACTCTTATCTCCTCTGGTGGGGCAGGAGACATGTTGGTGGAATTTGAGGAGAACAGTCTTCAGTTTGGAGTGGTTAAAATCTCCCGCAACAATAAAAGCAGCCACCGGGTGTATAGTCGGTTGCTAATGGCCGCATGCAGTTCTTTCTTTGCAAGCTAAGCATTGGCATCTGGGAGGAAATATTCGAAGTTAGCAGAGCAATGACTCTTGATTGTAGCAGTGTCCGTGCACCAAGACTTGTCAACATTGCACAGTCCCCCACCACTGGTCTTACCGGAGTCATCAGCTGTTCTATCCGCCAGGAGGACGTAGCACCCCATTAGGCAAGTTTATTTATTAGTTTGATCTGCAGCCGTGGTTCATCTATTTTCTTCACCATAGACCGTACACTGGCGAGGAAAATACTGGGTAGTGGTCGCTGAAGAGGAGTTAGCTTTAGCCTAGCCTTTAGCCCTACTCTCTTCTGATGAAGTTCACAGAATTGCAAGATCCGATGTCCAAAAGTTCCTGTCTGTTGTACGATACGTATGCAATAGTGTTCTGAGTGAACAGACTTGAAGCAAACAGGCAAATAACTTAAAATTGGCAGAATCCGGAGAGACACTGAGACACATTCTTTTAAATAAAATGGTATGCATGTGAATTGAATAAATAATATATTTTATATAAATCATTTTTAGGATTAAGTAGCTCTTCTTCTTTAGGCAAGCTGTCAGTGTTCACCCAGGCTTAAAATCACTTGTGAATATGATTTCTTTAAACAGGGTTTCTGCAGCTCCTTAAAAAGTCTTAAAAGCATAGGCGCTGATTTATGTGTTTTTGCCCGTGGGCCTGGTTAATATTGATAATATTCTACCGGAGCTTTTATAGGTCACAAGTAAACTATATATATAGCATTTATAAGTCACAAGTACCATGGCATGTAAGTGTGGATATTAAACACACAGCACATATGTTTCTCTCAGAACATAAAAACATTGCAACTCACCAATATCACTGAATCAGTGGGAGCGCCGGGCTTTTTTCGCTGCAGACGGTTCCATGGAGGAGTGATGGGAGACTTTAAGGGCTCATTGCCTCATTCGACAGCTTGTTTCCACACATCACACACAGCGAGTCACCGGTCGCAATAAATCCATATTTGTAGGTACGACTTGTCGTGTTTCCTATTGACGGAAGCTTCTTTTTTGCGGTCTCTGCCTCTGTTCTCGCTGCGTTATCATCATCGTTCGGTCTTTTATCTCCCCTATTGAAGAAACTCATGCACCGTTTGTTTTTTACTCGCTAAGCTGCAACATGTGATGACCTTGCGTGTGTGTGTTGTGGCTGTGGGGTGAGGAGGGAAGGTGCAGCGACAGAATCAGTGAAAGAATGAATGTTAGTACATTATATTTCCCTATTTAACCGGGAATGTTGTGTTTATTATTCTGTTTTTTTCCCAACCAAATCATATAGTCTCCTCGAGGCCTGGTAGCAAATGTATTTATTAATTTTTGATCTGCCTTCCCTGTGGGTGTTCAACCTTTTCTGCGGGTGCTTCAGTCCCGCGGGATCGGCGCCTATGTTTCTGTCTCTGAAATTTAAAACTGCCTGCTCGTAACTTCTTCTCTTTTCTCTTTGCCTCTCCCAGCTCTGCTCGACTGTGACGCCCCTCTATTCGCTGTAGACATGGCTGCCGTGGAGACAAACATCCTGCGTTTCCGTCTACAGGAGGCCAGCTTAAGCCCCTCTGAGTTCTGTGCCCGCATGGGTGAGGTTGGCGAGGGAGAGGAGGCGGCACTGGGACAGGGGATACAAGTTCTCATGTACCCCCATTATGGAAATTCAGTGCGGGCTGTATGGCATCTTGGGATTTCCCCTGAAGATACGCAGCTGGCCATCCAGAAAATGCAATTTGTGGCTTCTCAGTTCTTGAGGGAAAGAGTCAGGGCCCAGTGAAACCTGATACTTCCCAAGATGTGTAGTCTAATCACAAGGACGGATCACAGAGAATGTACACACACTAATCTAGAAAGAGATTAAAGAGCCTCCTCCAGTCAAGTTTTCAACCATGTTAACATGTTATCTATATGGTGTTTTTATATGCTACAAAATATGAGTGAAATGAGCCGTCAACAACATGGCTGAGCATTTCTGCCTTGAAACTGAAGTCTGCCGACACAAGACACAAAATCCAGATTCAGATAGCCAGGTTTTATGACATCATATGTCAAGGAACCAATCAAGTGGCTTGAGGCCAGATCCAGAATTTCTCAATCAGGGAGAAGAGTAGATATGCTGCAGCCCCTTTTCAGAGTTTTTTATTTACTTCTTTTTGTGGTAGAACCATGTTAAACAAAATATTAATCATTGCAGAGTTTTTTATATACTGTAAAATGTCTGGAGGAGGTCTTTAAAAGATGTCAAACATGAGATAAATACTGTACAACTGGATTCATTTTGGATATCTTTATATCATTATTCTTTTCATTCAATTCCGTTTTTTGCAATTGTTATTAAATGTAATGAATCACTGTCTTTTGTCAGAGTTTTTCCTTTTTTTGAACGTATTTTGTGGGGTATATTTTATATCTTTTATTAGAGACAGAGACAACAAGGAATGGGAGCCCCCGAATATGTTCTGAATTTGAGCAGCACACCACTGTCTTTAGGAATTTATATTAAATATTAAATATATTGGGGTTTTTTAAGGCCTGGAAAAAACTGTTTTCTTAATCTCACCATTTTATGAGCAATATATTTCTGCCAGTGTTTAAAATAGTTTTGATTTCAATTGAGAGGTTTTTGTTTGAAGAGGGAAGGCTCTGTTGCAAAACGGTGATACCTCATATTTATGTGCACCATTTAGAATTTCAACATATTTGCATTTGTTGACAGTGGTGTCAACTTAAATTCTTGCTTATTTAGTCAGGAAAATATATAGGTTTAGAGAAGGGGCTTTACAATGCAGTAACCATTCAGCCACAAGATGGCACTGGTGTATCAGCCCCTGCTATGTAGTGACATTAGGCAGAAGCTGAAAAGAAGAAAAGCCTTTTTGTGGCCTTTTTTCCTATTTTATAAATATTTCTATCCTGCGGTTGTATGCCTACTATTTATCGCTGGTGTTAAATTAAATATAAAGCAAATTAAAAGATTCTGGCAGCGGTGGGATTCGAACCCACGCCATCGAAATGACTGGAGCCTAAATCCAGCGCCTTAGACCACTCGGCCACGCTACCATATTAGCAAACTACAGCAGACCAAACAATTTATCCGACTACAACTTCGGTAAGTGCTTTCAATGTCTACGTTAGGTTGAGCGACTTCACTGATTTACAACTGCAGAATGTCACCGCTTTTGTGAGTGACTATTAGCTAATATCGGTTAGCTTCCTAGCTAGTTACACATTCAAAATAGACTTACCATTAGAAATAGATTTATTATCATGTTTCTATGGTTGTTGCCATTGGCTCAGCTAGCTAGCTTAGCGTTAACTCCCAAACTCAATTCCGTGGAGATGCTGCAATAAAGTTAGCTTAGCGGCTTGTTTGCAATACGTTGTGTGACATTTCACCTGGTGAACTCTACCTAATATCTAACTTATATATGTGTAATCGGAAAATCCTGACTCCAGCTTTCCTCACGAGGTTGAGTACTAGGGTGTCACGGTCTGGTCACGAACGTTTTTAATGTGTGCATTTAAGGTAACACTAAATGCCGAGAGACGAGTACGATCTTTGGCGGTGCACCGCCGATATTGTATTATAGAGGACGTGAACTATCTCAATCTCAATGTATGATCTTTGGCAACGCACCGCCGATATTGTAGTATAGAGGACGTGGACTATCTTAATTTCAATGTATGATCTTTGGCAGTTCACCGCCGATATTGTAGTATAGAGGACGTGAACTATCTTAATTTCAATGTATGATCTTTGGCAACGCACCGCCGATATTGTAGTATAGAGGACGTGAACTATCTTAATTTCAATGTATGATCTTTGGTAGTGCACCGCCGATATTGTAGTATAGAGGACGTGAACTATCTTAATTT
>JAOVVB010070341.1:0-14019 GCA_028570985.1 Heterobranchus longifilis | reverse complement strand
TTTTGAAAATGTTTGGAGCAGGTAAATTTTAGCCGCGTGAACACGTGATCTCTCTCGTCAGAGTAAATACAATCTTTCTGTCTATGTTTGCCCCACATGGGGGTAACCTGAGGTGACCATCACAAGTTTCTGGGAAGGAAATCGAAGCTTCTATGAACTTCTAATGAACTCCATGAGAACTCTTTAGCGCCAGAATTAAATCCACTGGGTCCCTGGATGAGGAAGGGGAAACTGATTGGCTTTCACACATTGTAAAGGATCTAACTAATCATAGAAGAGACTCCAACCAATCATAATGCAGAAGGCGGGATTTACCAGAAAAAGATCGGGAGCCTAACCTAATCTCAAAGTTGTTCTTCTGTTATATTTCCAATGGATTAGATGTTTGACAGAAAAAACGCTGTAGACATTTCAAACAAAGTTGTACTCTGGTTAAACATCTTATCGGATCAACGTCCGATAAAACGGTTACATTCAATCTCTGATCAGAATTATTTCAATCAGATTAAAGAAATATGAACCAGGTAAATGTAGCGACTGAGACTGGTTTATTCTTCCACACATTATTCGAATACTTTTCAAACTACTTTACAGAACACTTCATGTCTGAGAGAAATGAGGTACAAAAGCTGCAGCTGGTTTACTGTACGAATTCCTGACTGGCAAGATATCGACAACTTACCAAGCAGCATGAGTTAAATGCAAGACTCAGCGAATGCCTGTATAGCGGAGACAGATTAATGAACCTGTCTGGGTTCTATCGACGGCAGACTAGACAGGTGTCAAACATCTTCCATAATGGAGGTTTTATTATGGCATAAATGAATACAAATAGCTTTATCTAATGCATCAACACTGGGAGATGGTTTACCTGTCAGCTAGGTGTGCATGGAAACAGGGAACAATTTACTCGTGTGTGTGTGTGTGTGTGTGTGTGTGTGTGTGTGTGTGTGTGTGTGGTCTAATCTAGTAGACCTTAAAGACAGTCACAGGAGGGAGTGGGAGAACCACATTAAGGTTGTCTGGTTTGTTGTTGCTTTGTTCCCAGCTTGCCTGGCTGTGTGTTTACACATGTGCGAGAGGCAGAGACGAGCAAACAGATTGTAGAAGCATGGAGAAGCGCTGTACTCATCTGGTGCCTCTTTTCTCCACGGATTCCGTTCAAGTAACCGGAGGTTTATTAGCTCGAGTCCAAGAGCTACCAGAAAGCTTTTAAGGAAAAAAGCCTTAACCCTGAACAGCTACAGGTCCGGATGAAATAAATCCCTGCCACAAGATTTAATGTCTCTGCCATGGCATTATTCAAAGCACCCTAAAGTAAGGAGTGTGTGGCGTGGAAACAACATGCAGCAGCAGGACAAAATGTCTCCACCTGAGCCCGAGAGACTGACCGAGCCCCGCACTAGCAATTCATCCACAACCCCCTCCCACACACACACACACACACACACACACACACACACACAAGCATACAAGCACACACACTATACCCATACAGACACAAAGACATATATGGTTCCTGGGAGAATGCTTTGCTACAACACACATGGCTACGACAAAACTAATTGGTCTTGCTGACTCCAAGTGCAACATTACACCATAAAGCAAAGAAAAATTTATTGATTTCATTTAGCAGCACTACAGACATTTGAAACCTAAGCTAGATGAGGTCACACATTCGTGTGTGTGTGTGTGTGTGTGTGTGTGTGTGTGTGTGTGTGTGTGTGTGTATACGTACAAACACACACAAACACAAATGTGGAGTGCATAGCTGTTTAACATTCATCTTAATTATTTTCATTCAGCGGTAAATCACAAGACCCCGCTGATTTCTGTTTCAATAACAAACCAACGTAAAGCTAAATACGAAAGTATTGGCACCTTTAAACAAAACTAAGCATGAATATGGGTGATTCCTTTTCATCTCAAACACAGGCAGAGAATGTTTCAACTTCAACATCTAAGATTAGAATTTTTTTCATACATAAATGCATGACACATCTATTGGACTGGATCACATGGGCCAGCCTTTGCTCCTCATATCCATCAGTGAGCCTTGGCCAGCCATGCTCTTGTTTGGCCCTTGTCAAAGTCGCTCAAATCCTTACGCTTGCCAATTTTTTCTGCTTCCAACACATCAAGTTCAGGAAAAAAGGTTCACTTGCTAATATATCCCACCCACTTCCATTTACGCCATTGTAACATGATACTGAAAATCAAGCTCTTGTGGAATTGTAATGGCTAGAAAACTGGACCAGAGCAAGTCCAAAACTGCAGGTCTTGTGGGATGTTCCCAGGCTGCAGTGGGCAGGACGTACCAAAAGTGATCCAAGCAAGGAAAACCAGTGAACTGGTGACAGGGTCATGGTTGGCCAAGGCTCACTGATGCACATGGGAAGTGAAGGCTGGCCCGTGTACTCTGATCCAATGGAAGAGCTACTGTATGCTGGTTCCAATAGAAAGGTGTCAGCATACATGGGTCATAACTGGTTTGGTGGCAAAAGGAGGGGGGCTAAATCAATATTAGACAGGTGGTCATAATGGTATGGCTGATCAGCACTCTTATTATTAATACATCATGTCACCTCCCCTGAAGAGAATAATAGCGCCATGTCTGCTCGTTGAAAAACTGGTAGAGGGATGTTGGCGTATTTAAGCTGCACCATCCTCTTCACTTCAGACCACTGGTTTTCTTCAAGGTTCAACTATAGAGGTTATACAAAAAAGTTTTTTTTTGCTATTTTTTATCTGTGGTGCTAATTAATTCCCAAAGACGTTTTCTTTGGGAAAAGGTTGGTTATGTATGATAAACACATGTCGTGTGTTCTAATAAACAAGCTGTTGCACAACAGCAATCGTGCCTCTGGCTCCAGCTGGAAAGACAAAATAGAATATTAAAAGTATAAAAATTAAATAAGTCTTGGCTCTTAAACCCAACAGCACACAAGCTTTATTTCCACATGTAGTTCTATTGTAACTGTCGTGAAATGATTCAGCTAGACAAACTTATTCATGTTTGTAAAAGGAATACTCAAAATATCAAACTGTAAACTCATTTGAAATTATGAGGGGCGTTCGAGTCAAACATGGACTTTTGATTGTGCAGAATACCAAAAAAGTTCTCTCTCCATATAATCCCTTACATACACTAATGCACTTATCCCAGTGTTTCAATAGTACTTGCATACCATCAAAAGTAGAACGTTTTCGCAGTACGCCGAAGCCGTGATCAGACTGCCTGATTGACGTCTGAAACGCTGGTAACTCCTTTAATGCCCCAAACATGTGGAAATGGCTTGGCGGTCAGGACTGTATGAGAGATGTGGCAATAACCCACAGCGGAGTTCCTGTAATGTGCAAGTGGTGTTTCTAAATGAGTGCGTGTACAGTTCCCACAGACAGATGAATCTGTCTTCTGAAAGTTGGACCCAAGTTATCTGTCGATTTCAAGGACAAGGATGAATGTTCATGAGAATGACTTAAGTGGGCTGGGAGCCACTTCAGCCGGGATTGTTATTCACAGACAGACAGCTTTCTTTAAAACGTTTTTACACCTTTCATATGTTTTATTGCGGCTTGGAGTCTCATCACCGTACAGTTCTTGAAGTCTTCTGTAAATGTTAATCAGTCTTGCCCCTTCATTCATGAGAAATTTCATCAAAAGTCCTGGCTTGGCTTGAAAGGCCCTCATACAAGCCGAGGTCCAACTTTACAATAACTTAAGACTTTTAAGCAGGGAAAGTTTTTTTTTCTTCTCAAAATATGCCACTTGTGACCAAAGCAAATACAGCAGCATTCCTAGAACAATTGAAAGACCTTTATTAATTATGTGATGCCCCAGGGAAACCTTCACATGGCCAGATTTGGACATTTTCCACTACATACTATAAATATGTAGCTTTTGAAGGTCTCACCCCCATGGCCCAGAATTCATTCCCATTCAAAGCCATTAGGGTTTTGTACAAGGCAAGCCAGTGCACTCTAGCAGCGGTCCCAAGCGCTGATAAACAGGGAGGATTGCTTCAAGTTGAACATCCGGTGCTAAAACCTGTGCCAAATCAAATATGCAGCCCTGATGATCCAGTGCAGTGACCCCCAAGAGGACACAGTATATACTCTATAGGTTTTAACATTGACTAACTTGCGTAATATTTTAAACTCTGGTTTGCAAAAGAGTAGAGAATGTATTCCATTTCAAATGTGGTGCGGAAACATCACAGACATTTTAACAGCCGGGATCCGAGGACAAACTGAATAGATTTATCTTATCTCCATTTTGCTATGAAGCACAGCTGCTTGAAACTTAATAGAAGCCCAATATACACTGTGTGAAACAAAGGACAATTGGGAGTACTTTTGTCACCTCTTACTCCCCCGCTGTTCGCGAGTCTGCTAATAAACAAAGACAACAAGTCGACCTTCGCACTATGCCTATGTTGCCTGATCTATATGAGGAGACGGGTGCTAGTGATGACGCTGAATTCGGGAAAGCATTCCTCTTTTCGTGTTTTTGACACAGATCTGATTCAAACCGCAGTACACTGTACATAGTGTTCACTTTTGCTGGCAAGCACCCTTAGGGTTTCTCAGATTGAACTGAGGTGACGAATTCTTTTACGAGGCCAAAAAAACCCCAATGACACCTAATGGTGTTTCACAGAACAATACACATATTTCATTGTACAAAGTCAACTGGATCAGGAGCAAACTTCTTATTTCATCTCACGAATTCCAAGCAAACTTTAACCAGGCCTAACTTGCTCCATTAGTTGCTCAACTCCTTTCGTAAATAACCTTCAAACATCATCAGGACTTGCGGGTTTAATTACCTACCCAGGTATAATTACTGTGCATTTGCGAATTGAGTTGGGCGCAACAGAATAGCGCTAAACAGTTGATTTCCATAAGTGCCCCCTTTTCCTTCACACACTTCAGTCACATTTGCAATTAATACTGTCGCACTGCAGAAACCCTGCTGAGTTTCCATTATTATATCTACTCCCGTAAATGCTAGAGGCCTCACCTTTCAGTTCAGCTCCAGCCTGGTGATTAACTAGCGCTGTACTGAGAAGTGCTGGCGGCGTCAGATGTGTACTCTGTGTATGTTTCCCAAAAACTGGTTCGGCTTCTTGTCAGTCAATCCTCTGCTTGTATAAGGAAAGTCCTGGCCGTCATCCAAGTACCTGCAACACGCATTCAAAACGACTAATGGTTTTAAACACCGCAGCCGTATCTAAACATGCATAAAAACCCATCTGGACTGGTCAGGGCAGTGACACAGAACCAACACATTTATCTAATTACCAAAACACTGCCAGCCAGGTCCCTAAAACACCTGTCATGGTCTCCATACTACAGCAACACACCTGAATCAAAGCAATCAGGGCCTCTGTTCGCCCCCTGCCAGCGTTCACTTCCCATTTCTCGGTGATTAATCATCCAAGCAGAGACAAAGAGGAACCAGGGAGGACCTTTACAGAGAGATATAGGGGTAAAAAAAAAAAAAAAAAGAAAAAGAAAAAAAAAAGAATGAGAGGCAGCGACATGATGAAATCAAATGAAAGGGGCTGCAATCACTCTGAAGGGTTTATCTGCATGGACGCCTAATCAAACCCTGGCACCAACGCCTGCGCGCGAGCACGCACTCACGCACACACAAAGGGTAATCAAAGGCTCCATCATGGAGTTAAATAAGGAAATAAAACACACTTCAAACCACTTTCTATCTTGTTAGTTACCGAGTACAACCACAATTTTCCACATCTTCATTCTTTCCTCTTCAATGCAAGTGCTTTATTCTGGTCAGGAACACACACTGTCTGGAACACTAGTTGAAAGGCAGGAACACATCCTGCGGTGATTGGCTGCGGCGGGAAAGCATCACCATCTAAAGATGCAACCGTGCTTTAATTTTGTAGTCTGTCCGGCTTTTCACTGTCGAGAAAAGAAGCTCTTATTCTTTTGTTTTTACGAGCAAACTGTCTGTTATCGCTTACGGTATGTTTGGAATTTCTTCTCATATGAAATGCCGTAGTAACCGCGCTAGCCGTGCCTCTGTGTGACTGCAACATGGCTGACAAAATTCTCAGAGTTGAGAATAAAGATGCACGAGGTCTCTCTGGTCTTGGGTGTCAATCAAATACCCAGTATTAGCTTTCTGTCTGACCAAAAGGACACCAGAGGAATTTCGCCTGAGCTCTTCCATCATCACATATATATCTCGCTCTGCCGCTCACGCACACACCTACACACCCTTTCCCTACTCTACCTTGCACAGTCTTTTCCATTTTTCCTTTAATCCTCCATCCTCTCCTTCTCCTCTGCTGTCATCTGATGAGCTCCCAAATCCCAGGGGTCCAGTGATGAACTTTGAAATATGTTCCTCCTCAAAGGTCTGTCACTCAATCTCCTCTAAGGCTCCACTCGCTTCTAGGCAATTAGACTGGATGTGGCTTACGGAGTAGCAATTATATCGGAGTTTGGGGTATAACTGGTGGGGTGGAGGCACGTAGAGGTTGAGAGAACATAATCCACTGGACTGGAACAAAAAGAAAGGTAGGTGGGAGTGTGTATGGACTATATTTAAACAGGGGAATTTTATTATTATTATTTTTTTTTAAAGACAGCACTTTAAAGAGTGCATTTCATACATCTCACCAGACACTTTATTAGGAGCATGTACTTATCCATGCAATGATTCCCAACATTCTTTAGGAATAGTTCTCCTGGCTTCCCCAAGAAATTTTCAGTCCAGTCGCTGTACCTGATCAGTTTCAGAGGAATGCTTTTTGTTTGTTTAAGCCACACAGTGACCTATGAATCATTCAATCATAAAAAAAAGCAATTAACTTAACCAGCATGAACCAGTGAGAAACAGGTGCAGATGCTGACAGATGATCAGGGCGGTGATCAGTATGCTGTTGATGCTTTCAGAGTGTGTGTGTGTGTGTGTGTGTGTGTGTGTGACGAGACTGACTGCAGAGTACAGTGTATTTATAAAGATAGATAGATAGATAGATAGACAGACAGATAGATAGATAAACAGATAGACAGACAGATAGATAGACAGATAGAGCATTATAAATCAATGATGAAGACTCAATAATCTCATTTGAAGAGTTGATACTGTATTGCCTTCATAATGGCTCTATAATCTGAGTTGCTGTTAATTGGTGATTTCTGAGGCTGGTGACTCTAAATGAACAACTTCTCTGAGCTACGTTTCGGTCTTGCTTTCCTTCATGAGAACCAGTATCATCATGGTGCTTTATGGGTTTTGCAATCGCACTTGATAAGAACTGTTTCAAAACAGCTGACCATCATGTCTTAAAATAACAACCGACTCTCGTGTAATATGCACACACACACACATATATATATATATATATATATATATATATATACACACACACACACACACAAGCTAACAAAAATTATGTGCAGACAAGTTAACCAAATACAAAATGCAATAAAGACAATACATTTCCTGTCTTTCTATAGAATTTGTCCCACATTTTCTCCTTCGTCTATCTGCTTGCCAAAAGAAATAGTGCGTCATCTGCAATTAAAAACCACACACACACCCCGAGTCTATACAAAGGAAAATCTATGGTTCCCGGTCTTTCGCCTAATTTTCCATCTGACCGTGACTCCTCCTCGAGGGTGTTCCATAACCACCTGGTTTCAATTATTTAAAGGTCAAACTGAAATATTCCCTGCGCCATATTATAAATTCGAACCTCCAGACCCGAGTGCGACCTGGAACAAGATCCAATACGAACAGAAATAACACAACAAAAACACACATTTAAATCCAAACCACACTCAAAACAGAAACCAAAAGCAATAAACCTCGACTGCCCCACGGGCTACGTGCAGGACTACTTTCCCACTTGCCGTATCAAATAACACGAACCTGGAATGACGGTGAGAGCTGGATTTACACTGCAGCCATCAGGAAAGTGCCATTTCTATCATCATTTATAGTGTAAAAGCAATCACAGCCCTCTGCCTGGAACTTTTATTTCTTTTAGGAAATATGAGCAGTAGGGTTGTTTTTTCTTCCTAGACATAAACATGTAGGAATGTTTACTGCAGATCACTGTTGTCTGATAGTAGCTAAGAGATTAGAT
This sequence comes from Heterobranchus longifilis, assembly GCA_028570985.1. Taxonomy (NCBI): domain Eukaryota; kingdom Metazoa; phylum Chordata; class Actinopteri; order Siluriformes; family Clariidae; genus Heterobranchus; species Heterobranchus longifilis. The sequence goes on along the minus strand of JAOVVB010070341.1, from coordinate 5,887 downwards.
ATAAAAAGAAACAAGCACTGGTACCAACAGCCCACACGAGCCTGGCATGATCAGTGTGGTATGAAGTCAGTCTTACATGCCTAAAGAATTGTAATAGGGGGGGAAAAAAGATTTCTGAAAGGTGAACTATAATCCTTCATTAATCCAGAGGGATAGTTTAAAAAGAATTAATCAAATATTGATTTTTATACTTTTTTAACGTCCTTAAGATTGCAGTCTTTTCCATTTTATGCCTTTCAGAGATGTATTACAAAAGCTTAAACAAAATCATCGAGACGTGAATTTCCACAGTACATGTGTCTCAAAAAGAAAGAATAAAAAAAAAGAAAAAGAATTCACGCCACTTCTTTTCCTGAGAACCTTTTCAGCTTCTGATCTCACACGAGCTACTTCAAAACCTCCAAAATCAAATCAGCCTGAGTTTTCGAACATGCCGTCCATAAGTTTCTTGTTTAATTCACCGTCAAAGTGAATTTGAGAAGAGTGTTTTTCATTACAAGTGTAACGTGTGATTGCGAATCCTAGCTTCAGGAGATTTTTAAGTGTAATTGATGAACGCAGACGCTGTGATTATACCATCGCTGACCTTTTCCAGCTCCTTGATTGTGTATGAGCAGATATCTCGGTGTGCCTCAGTATTCAATAACCCATTGAGAGAGACAGAGAGAGGTAAATGGGAAGAAGAAGAAAGAAAAAAAAAAAAAAGTCTGGGTGGAAAGTCTGGGCCGAGGACCTGATATGAGGAAAGCTTAAAGTCTGGCAGTGCTACAGCATACCAGGGATTAAGGTTTAGCAGCGAAAGACGGAGGAAAAAGGCGATAAAGAAGAATGCTGAATGGGTTTCAGTTGGTTGTATGCTGAAATTATTCATCATGTATGAATAGATCAGATTGTCTCACACATACACACACACACATGCGCTATATAAAGCTGAGTGGAATCGATGTTAGAATGCCTCGCGATACTGTAACCATAGGTGAGATTTTTCTTTATACTGCATATAAACTTTGCTTATTCAACACGATTATGTAAGTGAAGTCTGAGATCAAATTCTGTTTGGATTTGATTGTGAATAAGCAGACACACACACACACACACACACACACACACACACACACACAAGCAGAAGCGTTTCTGGCGTTCGCTTCTGAAATGGTATGCTTGAGTGCTTCTGCGTGCACACGCACACTTTCGCATGCAAATACACCCGCAAGCACAAAAACACATGAAAGTGCACAAAAACACATGCAATAAACGAACGAGTGCAGAAACACGCACGCACATGTGAAAACAAACAAGCATGCAAAAACACACAAACAAAACCTCACACACTCAGACAAACACGGACCGACACTGAAAACTCTGGGCACACACAGACGAGTGTGGACACACACACACACACACACACACCATGTAGAAACAACTTACAGAAACATATCTTATTCTTCCAGCTTTGAACCTGGACAGTTATTGCTCTTGCTTCTTTCACATTTCTCTAACACACTGTGACGCTGCGTATATTAAACCAACAAACAATAACTGATAACCTGCCGATTTCATTTCGTTTGAGACATCATTATTAACGTTGTCCGGTCCTAATAAATATTTAATGTTGCGTACACAATTTTTCTACTCCATACTTCTCAGAATTGTTCTACTTCGGCATCAACACACACACACACACACACACACACACACCCATGAAAAAAGAGGGTCATGCTGGTCAGCACTGGTCAGATCTGCTCTTATAACAGCTCATCATAGTGTCAGGGTCAGGTGAGGCAAGTTCAGATCGATTCCATTCGACATAGAGAGTCATTTGCACTTATTGCTTGTGACAGAAGTTTACATTTCTATACTGCTCTTTCATGGGATATAAACACATGACCTACAACCCATCACTTTGAGAGCTCGACTGGGATTTTTTTCTTTTCTTAAAATAACACTTCTGCTGCTGATCAAAAGAGGTCAGAGTGTACTGAGCATGCAATTACAAAAATATTCTCCCAAAAAAAATACAGAAATAGAAAACATGCTTTAGTGCTGACTGGCACTGGAAACTGTTTAATGGTTATCAAGGCACTGTGAGGTGTTAAAGATTTTGAAGAAATGTGTTTTTTTTTTTTTTTATAAGAAAAGAGTGAGTGTGTGCACATGAATGACAGTTTTGCCGAGATCAGTAACAGCGTCACGATGGTGTATCAGCAATACAATGAACTTCCAGTGCCCTCGCAGCGATGGCCACGACGAAACTTGAGCAAAAGTGGTACTTTTAGCTCTGCCAATCCACGTCTGACATTAACTGTGCATGAGCCGGACATTTGGGGGAATTTACAAGAAATAAAAAACACAAGACAACCTCGTATACCAAACCCAGTACTTTATGCTCTGCTGGAGGCAAAGCGAACGCTGTGTGTGTGTGTGTGTGTGTGTGTGTGTGTGTGTGTGTGTGTGTGTGTGTGTGTGTGCGCTTCCAAATTCAAAACTGCTGAGCAAAAGGAGACCTTTGGGACATCTTGTATTCTATTAAGAAGTCCATACAACCATATAAGTTAGAAGAAAACATCAAATGTCTCATTAGCCACTGTTGCTAGCAACAGCAACTCCCTGGTCACATGATCAGGGATGCAATTTGCTGGTAAGTCGGTGCATGTCTATGGAGAGATTCACATCCTAGGGGAAAAGTGATGTACTGTGTTATGTGACACAGACTAGAGTGTCTGAGCTATTGCTATTTCATTAAATAAATCTAATACAGTACACACATTTATTAAAAATTACCATAATAATATCGTGATCAGGGACAGACAGATAAGGATGTTATGATGATCATAATAACGAAACAAAACAAAGCCAAAGGCGATCATAAAAGTCTTCACAAATCTAAACACATTGAACAGGGAACTCACCAACCTGATTTTTATCCTGTACATTTACATTGAGGCATTTGGCAGACGCCCTTATCCAGAGCAACTTACATTTTTATGTCATTATACATCTGATGCAGTTGAGAATTAAGGGCTTAGCTCAAGGGCCCAACAGGGACAACTTGGTGGTCATGGGATTTGAACCTGGAACCTTCCGAACCGTAGTCCGATGCCTTAACCACAGAGCTACCCCTGACCCCCTGATCCTCATGCTTCGATATGAGTCAGTGATGCTTGCTTCGAAATTCTGTGCGTCCAGTGCTCTGACGTTTTAGCAAAGAAGTTTGGGTGCATAATTAAGCCAGATCACATGAGAGCAAGCGCTGTTGTGTTTTAATATCAGCACGGCTAAGATACGGTCGTAGGCACGGGGACGCAGCCCGAGCAATGAAGAAATCACAGCCGTGCTGATATTCAAACACAACAGCACTCGATCTTATGTGATTTAGCTTTCTGCAATCAACAGATTCTGATTTGTTTGATTATTTAGCAAGTGATTGTGCTCTGCCAACACGTATCCTTCTGCGACTGGCAAAGCTGGTGACCTTGATTAAGTCTAAGTGTAATTAACAGGGGTGAAAGTCGTTTCATATTCTTACGGTACTATGTAGCCACAAGGTGAGGAGAATAAATCATGAATAGTCCTGAAAAACGTACGATATTTACTCAATATCAGCTCGATATCAGCTAACCTCTGGGTTTCCAGGGTCGCATCCTAAATAGCTTTAAATGGAAAGCTAGTGCACTATGTAGAGTGTACAATCCCTCAATCCATACACCAAGTAGTGCTCTTGATCAGGGGTTAGAGACTGATTTGGGATTCAGTCTTGCATTAGAAGATAATTGAACAACATAGATAAACCAACGTGGATGGTTCAGAGGCAATTTCAGAAAGACTAAAAAGCAATTATCAAGTAGAAAGTGTTTAAGATGAAATAACATTATCAGATGTGTTTGCTAAAAGTACTTCTGTGACTGGTTTGAATGTGGGTCTCGGCAGGAAGTACTGCGGACCATACAGACCTACTTTCATCCATGCTGCTGCCGACACAAGAACACCTGTGCCATGGAGCGATGCATATAGTTTAATATCCCAGTGATGTTACTGTGTATTATCACCACGCTTGGTGATGATACTTTTTAATCTACATCAATATGAACTATGTAGAAAGTGTTTTTTTTCCAATATCAGGCTTCATTCATGGTATTTAATTGGTTCGCTACTACTCTACTCCGGACTAAGACGATACAAATCATGTTCAACAACATTTGAAGTGACGATATAAAAGAAGCTTTACCACGCTTGAAATCAGCCGTGCTGTTGTGTTTTAATTTATGACAAAAAATATCGTCACTTCGAGACACCTCTCTCTTGCTGTCACTGCTTCCCTGCAACTCGTATTATAATCGCAGACAGTTCCCTCCAACCCATACATCTTTCTCTCACACACACACGCGTGCGCGCGTCACTGCTGTCAGCATTATGTTTAAAAAGGCAGATTCCTATTAGCTAGATCAAAGAGGCATCGCACAGTGAAAGCATCAATTATTTCAATGTGCCGGGATGGTACCATTTTTCAAAACTCTATGGAGCATCTAAAAATTACCAAAGTAATTTCTTTAGTATATCGTGCAACACTAATAGAAAGCTGTCTATCGAAGTGCGAGATTTTGCCCGATGTGGTATCTCTTTAATTTACTTTAATTACAGGCAATTCAATACTTTGAACTTACTGATTCAGACTAAATTAGATGATCTGTCCTGTTCTTCTGCAGATAAATATTTGCAGATAAACTGTTAGCGGTTCGACGGTAATTTATTTGAGCTTTAACAGTCAGTTACTATGGAAGCCATAATAATCAGAGTGACGCATTCAAATCAAATCTCCACACTTCTGCACCACTTCCAGTACCTAAAAAAAAAAAATGATCCTTGCTTTTCCATGCATCAGGATCCAGACTATTGCATGTGTTTTAATGAGCGTCAGATTTATATAGTGCGTGTTCCATTGGTTAAAAATAACACAAACTCTAAAGCAATGCCTATGTGCTGAGTAATGGCTTCCAATCATGGCCCTATTTAAACCACGCACACAGACCATAGTTTAAAATGACTCACAAAACCATGTTTGAATGCATCAATCAAACATAATTATATGTATATCAGAGCGCAGTGTAGCCTCTCACGCCACTCATGCACTTTTAGAACTACGTGCTTTGCGCTGTGTCATTCACCCGGTCTGATGACGTAGATGTTGCCTTAAATACAGGGCGCAGGGTGCAGGACACAACAAATGTCATTTTAAACTATTTTATCGATGCTCGACATGGCGCAGCCCTGAAACCACAGCAACATCAAAAAGATGGCGTGATGCATGACGTGTTGTGGAGTAAGCCGTACAAATTCAAAGTACTCATTTGTACGAATTTCCCAAAAAAAAACAAAAAACCTTTTCTGCTTTTTACCGATTTCACTTTAGCAGAGACACTTTCTTACTTTGGATTATAACCTAAAAGGGTAAACCAAAACCCATGAATCTGGTCACACCTTTGTTGTTTTTGCATATTTAGAGATGGTTAGGTTTTTAAAGGTCCCCTATGTTACTCTTTTTTGAACAAGTTAACACGGGTGGCATGCATTATTATGATTTTTTTTTTCTTTTAAACCTTAACGTCCCTTTAATTCTCTTCACCTTCAAATGCGCTGTTTCAGTGTCTCTACTGCTGAGCCATACCTCACCTCAGCAGAGGTGAGTAACAAGCCAGGGGAGGGAGTATTCTCCTTATATGAGGTCACAATAGGGAGGACATCTCATTTGTTTTGTTAACCCCTGGACAAATAGCAGTGAACGGCTTTTTTTTTCTAACATGTAGACCCTGAATGACTAAGGCCTTGTTCACACGGGCGTTAAATTTTTGGATAAACGAACGTGCTCTGAACGTCCTAGACGTTTATGTTG
>JAOVVB010070333.1:0-14019 GCA_028570985.1 Heterobranchus longifilis | reverse complement strand
CTGCCTGTGTTTACAATTATAGAGCAAATGACTCGTCAAAATGCAAATGTTATTTCTTTTCTTTTTTTTTTTTTTTTTGTAAAAACACCCACGCCAAGCAGTGTTGCATTCTAGATGCCTCATAGAACATTCATTTTTCTCATGTTATATCCCTTATTTTTGTTACTTGCCATAATGTGTTTTGATATGATCTCTAGAAGGATATTGTTTACAAAAATGTACAAAAACACTAAAAATGTGTGTTCTCAATTTTTTTTGAGTTTTTCTCCAGTATGCATGATAAAGACATTTTTGTATGGCTTTTTTTTCTGACTGTCACCTCAATACCAAATTTTGTAGCAGAAGCCTCCCCATCCCTTTGTCTTATTTGTTCTAGACCCCCTCGTGATATGATTTCCCAGGCTGTGTTATTGAGATGATGAACGGATTAGAGAAGCCAATAAAAACTTTTTTGTTACAAAAAAAGTACACGGTGTGGGATTGTTGTTTTTCAAAATCTCCTTTTCATGAGTGTCCTGACAAAGATAGCAGCACATAAAACAGAAGGCAGACTATAAATCTGATGAAATATGAAGAGAATGAGGAAATTACAAAACAAATGCAAAAGGATAATGTAAGGTTGATAAAATAAGTGGCAATTAATATACCATAGCAAAGTATTTTATGGAGGTTTTTAAAAAAAAAAACCTTTAGAAAACCTTTTGTAAGTGTTCTCTTAATGTTACCTGAAACTTAAATGAGCACTAAAGGTTTTCTGGAGGTTTATTAAAAACTATAGAATGTTGTCTTAACAAACGTATCGAAACACTTCACCAAAAATCTCTGAGTTTCCCGCATCCTTTCTCGGATTCACCTACTTTTTTCTGGCTAAACTACTACTAACTTACTTATTTAGAGCTAATTTAATTTAATTTGCGGCATTATCCTAAATGAGCTCTGTCCTGACAAATGTTAGCACCACATGATGTAATTCTGTTCTGGTGCAGTGCGGCAGAAGATGTTTTGTGAACTAGTGTCTCCTGTTTCTCAAGAGAACGTCAATAATCTGGCCAACAGAAGTGTAACCAAACCTGCTCCTGTGGAGGTTACTGTTGTTGTAGACTACATGACCCTGTCTGGAAGGACAAGTCCTACAAGTCAAAATTGTACACAAGTAGGCCACAGTACTTTGTGATTGGTTGTAAAATGTTGACAGTATGCCATAGGAGGTTTGAAGATTCTTTATAATTAATTGTTTTTGTAACGTTTCATGGTTCCCACAAAGCACACCTTATCTTGAGTTCTCCAGGGGAGAACGGTCTATTTTTGTATTTAAATTTGCGTACATTTATGATGTATATGTGTACTTTGGTGAATAGATGTGAAAATCTTGTGCTATGTCAACACTTTCAGTTACTTGTTTTCCGTATCTGTAATGTAATGTTTGCAAAGGGGGGAAAAAAAGTAAACTAATACAGAATTGGTCACAAAAAGACAATATGACATCAACTGTGAGTACACTTTTACATGGCCTGAAATCAGGAGCGTCCCCTGCTCTCTTTATTTGCAGGGTTTCTTCTCGCCCTGCCTCTTCAGAACACCTGAATGTTTTAATATTACATTTTGTATTTCAACAGACGCAGAAGCCACCGGATATCACCTGCTTGCACTCTGACAGTGGATGCACCTTTCTCCTGCTGTGAGTGAGTCTAGTTTTACAGCACGTCATGTATGTCATCCTTTCAGGGATAATGTGTTTTTAATGGTGATTCATCCTGTCGTTTAGACACGAGGCCCTGCTGCCAGAGGATGGAGCTCTCTTCCACAAAGTGACTCCGGATCTCCTGTCGGACAGACATAAACTCAGGTGAAATATTGACAGCTGATTCTATAATACCAGCTGTTTGAAATGTTTTCCGTGTTGTACACTTGGCCTCCTTAGTAGGTGCTGAATGTAATGTCAGCAAGAGTCTTTTGTTTTCACGCCGTTGACCTTGATAAACCTGTTTCCTAGATACCGTAGAGACTCTGCTCTCGTGGCTCTTTGTCTCTTGTTTGGAATATATCGGCAGCTTCTGTCGTTTGAATACACTTTTCAGTAGCTTCAAATTAGAAGGAGCGAGCTGTGCCGTCTCTTTACTGACCCTGTGTGTCTCGCTGTAAATAACAAAATCCAGCACTCAGCCCAAACATGATACAGACACGTTAGAAACAGCCCTTAAAAGAAGTGGCAGCACTTTATCTCCTGTTTTAATGGATTATCTGTTCTTTCTTCTGACTGACTGCCTATATGTTTCTACCATAGACTGTATAATATAATATAATATAATGTAATACATAAATATGTTTCTACACAATATCATCGGCCTGTAGCGGGGGTTTTAATTTAATTTAATTTAATTTAGCCTATTTTTCCTTCCCCACAGTTTTTTTTATTTATATTATTATTATTATTACATTTTATGTCTGTAATGCATGTGTTTTTGTATGCTAATACTTTTCACCAATAGCAACTATTTAAAAAAAAAATATATGACCTATGATCTTTCCCTAAACTTAACCAAGTGTTATAGTTTCCTGAGTTTAACCAAACACTAACCATAGTTTTATTTGCCATAACCACGGTCCTTTCCTTACAGTCGCTGCCACCCGCAAATACTGAAGAGAGGGAGAAATTTAACAACATTGAACGTAATCACAGTATTGAGGTTCTTATCTGGTGATAGGGTTGATTATAAATAATAATACACATATAATCCAACAATGTTGAAGTCAGTAAAAATAGTTTGTGCAAATTAGTGGCTTCCTGCCTTCAAGTATAGATGAGGAGACAATCTAAGTATATGAAATATTACTTATTTTAAATCTTCTGCCAATAAACATTGAAGAAGGAAAAATACAATTAATCAGTGGTGGAAAGTAACTAAGTACATCTACTCAAGTACTGTACTTAAGTACAATTTTGAGGTACTTGTACTTTACTTTAGTATTTCCATTTTCTGATATTTATATTTAACTCCACTACATTTACTTGATAACTTTAGTTACTTTGCAGATTCAGATTAATAATACAAAATATAACCAACAGATACATGATGGTGTAATATTAAAGATTAAAATAAAACTTTATTGGGAAATTCACATGCTACCAAGCAGATAAAAAAGTTAAAATTAGCCTGTTGGCTGTAAGGTCTGAGTACTTCTTCTTCCTTTTATATGTCACCCATTTTTATTACGATCCATGACGTCGCAGCGTAATTAGTCTGAAGAAACGTCCCCCTCCTCGTGCCCTGCTTTCTTTGTCTCTTCTTGTAGAAGTCAAGGGTCTTTGGATTGACTGGCACTGGCACTTTTTGCTAAGCTGGTATCTCCGTCCCTCCCTGTCATGAACATCATGTTCTAACTCTAATCACAGTCATCACTGCCAGGAACAGCAGGCTGGGTGGGGTTCAGGACGGCCATAACTGTAAGTGACTTTGGACTTAGAGTTAGAAACAGGACCCAGAGGCGCTTATTGCTCCGTGATCACACGTGTGTTGACTCACGCCGACGTGTTCATAAAACCTGCTGGTGAATCATGTAGCCGGGGAATTATACTTTATGTCTTAATTTGCAGGAATGGAAAAAATATGGGATGTGATTAGAGAGACTAGAGAGATTATTTCCCCTGTTTTCTAAAATATAAAAATATTAAATATTTAAAACAGGGTTTTTCATGGCGTTTGGAGCCAAAATGTTTACCATTGTGTGATGACAGGCCGTCATTTCAACGCTTCCCATTCACTGTCTGCGTAAGCAGCCGTGCAATGCATTCTGGTAGCGCCGTGGCACATTAGGAGAGACGGGGTTTCGCTACTTAATGCAAATCAGGGGCATCCAGCGAGACTCGGCACCTCTTTAAACTCCAGAAAATCTTTCAAACTAACCGTTGTTTTATCTAAAATGACGATAGATTCAGAAACTGCAGGGCTTATTTCTCTCCTCAAATGTTTTCAGAAACAAAGTTTGTTTTTGGAAAAATTCACTTTAATGTTTGTTAAAGGATTGTGAGGAAAAAAAAAGAATAGTGAAATCCTTTTTGTTCAGCAAAGCAATGGGATTTATGGGAAATGTGGCACAGTATTTGATACCATTGATGTGATTATGTTGATTGATAGGACTATTATTGATAATGATACATGAAGGCCATGATCATTTAAATGATGTATTTACATATTTAAATGACATATGTAATTCAAGAGTTTGACATATAGATTAAACATAAATATTGTGTGTTTCTCAATATATTAAAACCGAAAGACTTTGGCCTTTTCTTCTGATTTAACTGAAGTTAAACAATAGCACCAAAACTCTAAATACCTTAGATAAAGTTGTACGTCCATTAGAGACTGAGAGCAGATTCCAATCCAGAGTTTTGAAGACTTTTTTGTTTTAATATATTAATATTATTATCAGTGTTTGTTTTTTTTGCATTCATAATGGAAGCCCCAAATAGACACAGGTGTGATTGTATTGATCTATAAACCCATTTACACCCACGGAAACTGGAACTATTACACCTTTACCTGTTTTTTATCTTTCGGCAATTTCAGCCATTTTTCCACTGACGCCCATGATGACGCTGAAGTGGCGCAAGACTTTTGTCATGTTGATTCAGATATGTAACTGGGATAAAAGTCACAGTGGAGATAATATCAGTTTATAGGTGACGATGGGATCATCGCTCATTCAGAATTTAAAAGAATTTAAAACGTGACTTTCTTAAGTTGACGTTTTAAAAACACTCTTTGATTTTCCCAATGTTCCAACGTTCATGTCAAGGTCTCGTCAACCTCATTTTGTAGCTGTTAAACCGTTTAACACCAAGATCACATTATCTCACGCTGTGACGTCTTTGAATCAAAGGTCACGTTGTCCTCCGTCCCACCCGGTTTTATTGGCCTCCGAGTTTCCGATAAGACAGCTCTAAGTACTTTCTGAAGGGACATTTTTAGACTTTTGTTAGTAATTGGCTCCGTGGACGCAGATTCTTTTGTGGTGTTGTGTCATGTTATAATCGGTCCTGTGACGAAATCGTGTTTGTAGAAGTTGTCTCGGGGCTGAATGACGGCTGGTGGAAGTGCCATAAATTCATAAAATGCCGGACAAGGAATGTAATCTTTCTCCCTCCTGTTCCCCGATAAGTAACTTATGAAGTCTGAGTTGTTCCCAAAGAAAATGCTATTTACTCTAGAAAGAAGCTGAACATTGTCACTGATGACGACCAACAGCGTTGCATGAATATTAACGCAAGTAAACATGCATTGTTTGTCATTACACCGAGGCAGTATGTACGTTTTTTGTTCCAGTCGAAATCCTCCAATTCTGTTTTTTCACGTTTTCAGTTTTGGAGATACATGCAGTCAGGAAACTTTGCATTTATTTAGTATTTTCGTCATAATCCAAAACCTCCCTTGAGTGGCCACCCCAGCCAGTCTGAAAGTAATGAGGATGTGATTTTAGCATCTTCTCTAGTGTCGTTTTAAGAGGGTTTCTGATGATTCAGTAAGTGGTTGCTGAGATAATTCCACACTACATTTCCCAAAGATCATTGGTCACCAGAGTACATTTACTCAAGTACTGTACAAATTTGAGGTACTTGTACTTTACTTGAGTATTTTCCTTCCTTGTCACTTTATACTTTTACTCTACGACTTGTACTTTTTACTCCACTACAATTACAATTATTTCACTAATTAAGATTTGCATACAAAACATATGAAGAACTTGTAAAATGTTGTATAAAATTAATATCTAGGGTTTGATGTAGATTAAACTACCCAACAGTATATTGAAGTACAGCTGAAATAATTAGTCGATTGACAGATAATTAATTGGCAACTATTTTGGTCATTTAAGTCATTTTTCATGCTAAAACTTAAATAAATGTCAAGATTTTTCCTTTTTAATTATTTTGTATTTTGAGTAATTTAGAGAATTTTCTGCATTAAGTACTTTTTACTTTGAAGTACTTTTCTCTGATTATACTTTTTAGGGCCACATGTGAAAAGTGTATTCGAGTTCTCAGTTTAAAGTCAGAATTTTGAGTTTAAATTCAGAATTTGGGGAATAAACTCATTTTTATTCCAGAATTCTGTCAGAAAAAAAGTCAAAATTCAGACTTTAAACTCAGAACTCAAATATATTTTTCACATGTGGCCCTAATCCTCTTCTGTATCATAGATAATCTTGAAACCTGGTAAATTATTATTATTATTATTTTTTTTTACTTCAGTAACATTTTGAATGCAGGACTTTAACTTGTAATGGAGTATTTTTACAGTGCAGTATTAGTACTTTTACTTCAGTAAAGGATCTGAATACTTCCTCCACCACTGGTGGCCAGCTCTTTTATTCTTTGGATTTTCTCTCGATGACATTTGTCCGAGGTTGTGTTTATGATGGCTGCAGTCAGCCCTGTCTCAGCCGGGACCGGCATTTTAGATCTGACACACTTTCTGGCATTAACGAAAACAAACAAAGACAGATCTGTGTCATGGAAGATTGATAAACAGAAAGATTGATTAACAGATGGCTTGGTAGACATGGAAAATGGGCCCATCGAGTCTTCTTTTCTGGGCGGGAAATGTACTTTGGCACACAGTGCCGCCCTCGGAGGAGTGGCTAATGATTAAAACTGCCAGTGGAGGACACCTGAGCCCTAAAGCCTCGTCCACTCACAGCCTTCTCTGGCTTTCTTTCTTTCGTTCGTTCTTTCTTGTGAAGTTTTGTCAGTAATTTATTTTCCAATGGCTCGAGAATTCAAACTCCTGTCTGTCCTTTGGCTAGCTGTGGCCTGTCTTGGTAAGTTTCTTTTTTGTACATGAACTTTAAATCCAAAACATTTCAGAAATCTTTATTAATCGTTAGTCTCCAATACGTGGAATAATGGAAAATCAGGTGCACTTCATAATTGGCGGAAATATTATTGTCTTTCAGTCCGCTGATATAGATTCTGTCTTACATTTTAAATAAGCAGAGATATTTTTATCACACAGCTTAGAAGATAGAAGATTTATGGGTTGTAAGTGGAAAATGGAAAGTGATGATGTGGCCTGAGGGCTGAAACATAATTATCTCAATGTTATTATTTTTTCATATTGAATGTCTTTTACCTCTGTTCTGATTCAAATTTAAAATACAGATTTCCAGCGAGTCAGAAATCAGACACAATTTGCATAATTGCTTCAAGCAGCTTGTCCCAACAACCTTTTTTTTTTTTTTTAACTTCAGGATTAGTTTGGTGCACACACAATCAAATGTAAATATTTAACTCTGTGTTGATGCAGACAATGTGACCTTACCTTATTCCAATCAATCAAGTCTCTTTGTTCTCCTTAGACCCTCCAGTCTGGTTAATGCTTTACATGTCTGAAGTCTAAATAAGCTGAGTGAGATTTATGGTGCAGACATATGACTAATGACGCTAATTAGCGTGAAAGACCTTATTTGGCCCTTGTTTTGTAACCAATTTAAATACATAAAAAGGAAATGCATATAGCAATGTGTGTTGTATTTCAATGTATGTCTTTGTTTGATATATTTTCATCAAGGTATTTACATCCCCAATATAAATGTGACAGACTACTGCTCAAAAATCATGTATCCTTAGTTTTAGTTTTTTGGCACACATTAATAAAGTTAAGAGCCTTAATTCCTTCTACATAAATGAGCACGTATGTGTTTTTAGACCAAAGGCAGAATAATATGTCGATTCACTGTCTCAGCTTCAGTGCCACTAATCTAATGATCCAATGATTATGATATTAATTTAACAATGAAACCACAATGCTCAGCTGTTTACACAGTGAACAGCTGGACAGTTTCCTGGCTATCTATAAAATATGGCAGGGCCACGCCTAGTTCACCACCCACCCTTTAAGCTGTAATTCTCCTTGCTAGTCCTTTTTTTTAATCTTCAAGTAAAGAAAAAGCGCTTCCTGTAAATCCATAATTCATGCTGTTGTATCGTAAAGCTGCAGCCTATATAATTCTGTCACACACATCATGTTTTTTTTGGTTTTTTTTACACCTGATGAATCATTATCTTTTCTTCCTGTAACCCATGCCATCTCAGTGTATGGAAGAGGATTAGGGCCACATCGAGTTCTCACTTTAAAGTCCGAATTTTGAGTTTAAATTCAGAATTCAGAGAATAAACTCACTTTTTTTTCCAGAATTCTGTCAGAAATAATGTAAAAATTCTGACTTTACACTCAGAACTCAAATACATTTTTCACATGTGGCAATAATCCTCTTCCGTATCATAGAAAATCTTGAAACCTGGTAAATTGATTGTTTTGGTATAGAGTTGATTTTCTTTGTCGTCTAATTTGTTTGGCATTTAAAAGTTAGCTGTCGACAATCGGTAGGTTATTTACTCACTGCTATGCTTTGACCACAACAGTGTCCGGTGGTGCATCCTCATCGACGTCACCTCCACCAGCGGCAAGAACTGCGACAGTGCCGGTTACTACACCGACAGTGCCGGTTACACCCACAGTGCCGGTTACACCGACAGTACCGGTTACACCGACAGTACCGGTTACACCCACAGTGCCGGTTACACCCACAGTGCCGGTTACACCGACAGTACCGGTTACACCCACAGTGCCGGTTACACCCACAGTGCCGGTTACTACACCGACAGTGCCGGTTACACCGACAGTGCCGGTTACACCCACAGTGCCGGTTACACCGACAGTGCCGGTTACTACACCGACAGTACCGGTTACTACACCGACAGTGCCGGTTACTACACCGACAGTACCGGTTACTACACCGACAGTGCCGACTGAGACAGCTCCGACTACAGCTGCTACAACAACACCAGTTCCTACAACCACAAAACTTCCAGGTAATTCTTCCACCTGTGCTAAAAAGCTGTAATTTCCTAAGATGTCCATGTTTTTAGATGCACACATCATGCTGTAAACGTTTCATGTAGGGATGCCCGATATATATCAGTACCAATAAATAATCACCCGATAATGGTAAATTGATATTATTACGTATTATTTAAATAATGCAATTATAGCCGATACATTATCGTTCAATAACATGAAGCCAATTTGCTTTCATTGACTTAACAAGCGCAGCATCTACACACTCCTGTACAGTAGGTGGCGGTATGCACCTTAAAAGTTGGTTTGCAATCCGCCAATTAACACATATTGAGTATACATTGACATGTTGGATTTGACAGAGTATGTATAGGCTTCTTTGGCTCAATAAAAAAATATTTGAAATAGGTAAAGTGTTTTATGTACTTGACTAGAAAAATATAAATGAAGGTTTGAAGAGTCATTTGGTCAGGTCAGAGCTATGGAAAATTAAATCATCCATCTTTGCTCAATACATCTTATTGGTATCGACCATGAGAAGCATCCATATCGTGCATCCCTAATAATATTGTCATGAGCATGCTTTTTTTTTCTTCTTTAAAGGCCCTTGTGTTGGAAACCCATGTCGCGATGGGAGCAGCTGTGAGCCTCGTGCCAATCGAACCTTCGTGTGCTTGTGTTTGTCTGGTGAATATGATTATGACAACGAAAGATGTGAGAGTGGTGAGTATTTGTTTAATCCACCAATATGGGGTAATTAATAATTAATTATAATACCAAAGTGTAGGCTTGTATGTATCTGTGGGATGTAGGAGGACCTTGTTACACAAGAGCAGAGGTCCTCGATTATTTGAATCTCCCAAATTGTTGAACTATTCTTTGAAATAAATGTTTATGGCAGCAGTGAACATACAACCCTCCTAAGATGATATTTTCTTATTTTAGCCAAAGTTTTCCCTGGACAACTACTCGTGCCTGGATTAGAATACGATCCCAATATGAAGGATACGACATCAGAAGAATTTCAAAATGCCTCGCAACAAATTACTGCAGAGGTAAGCAATACGTTTTCTCCTCTTTTTATTTTTTTAATTAAAGGCGTACGGTAATGCACACCCATTGCTTTTATGTTATTGTTTTTTAATATCTCTCATCTACTTTGCCAGGAGTGATACATCTATTTATCCGTGATTTGCACACATTTAATTCTATAGTAGATGTTGTAGGTGCAACAGCAAAGACTATATGCCGACTGTATCATGGAGGAATTAACACATGATAAATAGTTCTTCCAATTTTTGTCCTTTAAACACATTTTTATATTTTTTATGCAAAAATACTGCAAAAATAAGAAGAATTTTGTGGAGTTCACTGGCAAATGAATGTACTATGTTGCTACAATATCTATCTATCAAGGGGTGAAATTGTGCATTCCCAATCACATGATGGCCTGATCAAAATGTTTGTTTTTTCCCCCCAAAAAAAACACAGCTGTTCGTTGTTTTCAATAAATCTGAGGGTTTCTCTGGAAGTACGGTGCTGAAAATCTGGTAAGTCACAGAGTGACAATGGTGTTTACCGTCTGACCGTCTATCAGTCGATAGAACCACACTTCCTACAGTACACGTACAGCATACTGCACTTATATAATCATCATTAATTGTGATTTTTGTCCATATAGGCCCGTTAAAGAGAGCAAATTTTGGACAAGGTCAGAGACTGGGGCCCGCGCAGATGTAGAGATCTTCTTCAAAGAAAGTGCTGACATCAAAACAACAGAAGTTATAGACACGATAAAAAATGCAGCCGAGTCATGTCCAGGGTGTCTACTGGGAAATCTAACTTTCATTGGTAAGTTAATCTATCAAGTATATACGTCAGTTCTTTATGTAGTTTTGATGTTGACATTTATCTAAATAATATTCAAACAAGACATAGATTTGTCTTCAGGTAGAAGATAAGTGAAGTTTCACCATCTGAAATGAATTAATCTGTCAAATATAGATAATTTAGTTGTTTTATTTTGTCCTGTTAAACATTTTGTTTCGTAGATGTTGCTGTGAAATGCAGAACCATCTATTGCTGTGGTGTAAAGAAACAAGAACTTGTTTTTTTTTTAAATTTCCCTTACTGTTTTAAAAAATAAAGTTTTATTATAATATATGATGAGAGGATTGGCATAAAAATGTTCTTTGTGTTTCTGTTAGATAGTACTATAACATAGTGTTTTTCTGTGCTGCAATTCTTCTGTAATAATAAATTGCAGACAACTAGCGTTTTTACAAATCCTGTTTAGGGAATTCTAAATGTATCTGCTTTTTTTCTGTTCATACACGTTGATTCATAAAGGACATGTGCTGCACATTGTTCTTCTCAAAAAATAATTCACTAGCATGCTTGTACAGACTAAATGTTGATGTAGCAGCGTGTGGCTACTATTTTATCTGTTATCAATTTAGTTTAGTTGTTATGCTTTTTAATTTCCTCCAGCAGTGTATTGGTGCTTGTTGCTGGTAAATCCTCATATCCCTTTATTTTAAATCCAATAGGTATTTATAACAGCAGACATAGTGGCCTATCATTATTTAATATGTTGTATACAGCATCAGTCTACTTTAGTGTCAAGCGTCTTGTCAGATTCTTCTAAAACTTCGGGGTAGCAGTCTTGATGTAAAAAAAATAATCTGATTACACGTGTATTTCTGGGCCCTTCGCTCATTGCACACATCGTGATCTTTGTACAGTGTACAGAGGATCATTCAGCCAAGGAGTAATAATGTCTTACTGATAATGGTATTTCTCAACTGCTATCAGCATTCTGAACATTTCACACCACAGTTCGTATCATATAGGGCTTTTTTTTTTTTTTTTAAACTTATTTGACTGACTTTATCTTCTTTTGTTTCCTTCATTTAAAGAGTCAGACCTGTGTGGGAAGAAGCCTTGTGATCTGAGTACTACAGAATGCACGTCAGCAGATGGATATTTTAACTGCACCTGTTTGGATGGCTACATTAAGACGGACTTCAGTAATCGCATGTGCATTGGTAAGGGAATTTAGTCAGAGATAAAGTGCGTGTGTGTGTGTGTGCGTGCGTGCGTGTTATATAATAACATTTCTTTATCTAAACTACAAACTTAATCCTTTCTACTTTTGCAGCTTGTCCCAGCGGTGAAGGAGTTTATGAAGGAACATGTAAAGTGTAAGTGCTTACATTTTATAGTGTAGCATGTTCTGAAAATGTAACAATTATCTACCTAATTATATTTCAACATTTCATGCAAATCATATAGGGGAAAGCTGAGAGCTACTGTAAATATGACCAGTGTTTGCAGAGAGCCTGGGTGTAAATTAAATTGTAAAATGAACCTTTTTTCTTTGTCTTTCAGGTGCTCATTTGGTTATTCTGGCTTTAACTGCACTGAATGTGAGTATACCACATGTGTTTGATAGTAAAGGCAAAAAAACAACAATAATACCTAAAGGCAATCTTAAAAATAAATAAATAAAAATAAGTATTTCATAATAGTATGCATATTTGTTGACAAAACACATAAAAATCAGCTACTTTATGAAGGATGGTAAGTAACTTAAAGGCCCCATATTGTAGAAAGTGAGATTTACATGTATTTTTTAAAATGTATTATAAAGCAGGTCTAGGTGCTATATGAATACTGAAAGTATAAAAAAAAAAGCTCAATCCACAGAGAAATGAACACAGCCTGTATTCAGAAACTGTGCCTTTAAACGAGCCGTCAGGACATCGGTACGGTTGTGATGTCACAACTCTAGGGGCCACTGTGAGAACCACTGTACAACAGGATGTCCAGCTATGTATGCATATATTTATTCTGTATGTCAACTGTATGTTTTTGAGCAGATTGTGTTATATGATTCCCGTGCTAATAGAGGGGAAATAATTAGTTTGTAAACCTTCGACAATGAAATGCTGATCAGATTTAGCGCGGCTCCCTCTGGAAATGCTTTATAAACCTTCACACCAGAGCTGTAAACAGACTTTGGTGTGTCACATCAGTGGGGTTAAGTATTGATATGCCTTTATTGTGAAACACTTTATAGATTTTGTTTCACAGGAAAGTTTTTATTGAAGTCATTTCAGCAGCGTAACCTTGTTGCTGACGTCATTGTGTTTTGTTAGCATGGAAGCTGGTGCTGGTAATCGTCGGCTCTGTGCTCGGGGGACTGCTGATCATCATGGTCATTATTCTGCCGATAGTGGCACGCAAGTGAGTTTCTCCTCTATTCACTCACCCACTTCTAGTCATTCATTACTGCCTCTGCCACGTCTCTCACTCACACTACACATTAACTTTTATGTAACCTGTCCCATTAATTATGAACCTTTTTTATTGTGACAAAGTTGCCTCGTGCTTTTTACATGGCATTTTATTTGAGGCACACACACATTTTGCAAATACTTAGAGTCACAGAAAAATGCATTTACAAATGTAATGAAGGCTGTAATGCAGAAATACAGATACATTAACAGTAGAGAGTAATTTTGTTTTCTCTTGTTAGACCCTCAAAGAAGAGCTCCAAGAAGGACAAAACTGCAGACATTGGGAACGCTTACGTCAGCCACCCTCCTGCCAAGAAACCGTTGATGAACAGCAGCTTAGCCAACAGCCAGGCTGCCTCGGTTAATGGGCCACCCAACGGCCTGTCAGCCTTTGCCAATGCCGGGGTGCCGAGGATCCCACGGGCCACAACCACCAACAGCTGGGACAGCAGGACCAACCTGGAGATGACTCCGAGCAACAGCCGGCAAAACCTGATCCCTGTGGGGAAGAGCCCGGTGAGCTCTGTGTGTGTTTGATGTACAAAGAGGGTCGTGTCTAGAAAGTAACGCTAGATTTGCTAGTCTTGCGAGATTAGTCTTGTAAAAGTTTTTGCCCGTTTTTGCAAATCTATGGTTACCGTCTAAACACGGCAGCTGGATTCTCACGAGATCACGCGAGAATTGCGGATTTCTTGATTGCACGAATCCATCTTGCCAGGCTCCAGTACGAGCGTTTGGGTCCGGACAAGATCTGACCGGACCAATCAGCGTCCTGTGAGGAGCTACGGGCGTGATTTATTATTTTTTGGGCCATTTTGCCTTTATGAGAGCACAGCTTAAAGATCAACAGGAGAGAG
>JAOVVB010070322.1:0-14019 GCA_028570985.1 Heterobranchus longifilis | reverse complement strand
TTAGTCTCTTTCTCCCTCTCACACACACACACACACACAGCTTGAGAGGATGTTGCTGAACTTTCAGCAGTGTGAAACAGCAGGCTGCAGCAGAAGGCACATGACTCTGTGGTGAAACAGTGGCTTTTTAAAAAGGGCCGTGTGAGGTTCAGACGCAGCTCGCGACTCGAGCCGTGAGCACGATACCTCGTCTTTAAAACGCCTTCACGATCCAAATCCGTTCGTTTCCACCCGATCCACATCTAACGATTAAAAGTAAAGACCGAAAGTGACGCACAATTTGGGTTCGAAGCAGGAAAAACAGGACACATCCTGGAGAAGGAGGACGTCAGGTCACACGGGGCTGCGTCCCAAATACTCGTGTTCATCCCTAGTTAGGGGTGTTTCACTCCACAACAGCACGGTTAAAGAGAGGCTAACAAGCCGACATGCTAGTCAGTGACGGGGAGATTCCCATGATGCACTGAGAACAACGCTGAGCTTATAGGTGTGAAATAAGTTAAATCAAAGATTTTTTTTTTTTTCTTCCCAATCCCACAACTCGCTCTCACACTTAGCGTTTTGGTGCACACGAGCCACTGAACCCACACAAGGCCTGAGCGCTAGAGGAAACAGGAAATAGTATAAAACAGGGAAAAGATAATGTCAGTTTCTCTTAACGCTACATGTTCCTGAACTCCAGCACTTCATCAGCTGCCTCCACAATGTCTCTAAAAGCCGCTAGCAGGCTGGTCTCTTTCAACAGGAAGGAAGAAAGGAAGAAAAAGCACTTAAAATAGCACCAAGGAAGAAGCACTGAAAGAGGCTAGAAATGGGTTGGAAAAGGTGAAAGAAAGAAAGAGAGAGAGAGAAGCACTTGTAACACTCCAGGTGGCTGCAGTATTCAGTAAAGGGGCCAGGTAGCTCAGTGGTTAAGGCATTGGACTCCGGTTCGGAAGATCCCAGGTTCAAACCCCACAATCACCAAGTTGCCACTGTTGGGCCCTTGAGGAAGGCCCTTAACCCACAACTGCTGATGTATAATGAGATAAAAAAACAATGTAAGTCGCTCTGGATAAGAGCGTCTGCCAAATGCTTAAATGTAAATGTAAATGTAAAGGGATAAAAAGCAGGAGCCCTGGTGAAGGCTCCTCTCTACAGTGATGTGGGGAAGATTCCTGGATTTCTCCTTCTCCACCATGGCGGTTCAATAGCTAGTTCGGAGCCTGCGCCTGGTTTCGATAGACAGCCAAAGAACCAGGCCTTGGACAGGGAATAAAAACGGTTGGCAGCACCAACACGATGCTGGGCTAGAACAAAGAACCACTTACAGTACATCAGGGGCTGGGGGCAGGATTATCAAAAAACGACCGACTAAAAGTTTGTGACCGCCATCTTTAAACCGAAGTAGTGTAGTTATGTGTAGTGTAGTAGTCAAAATCCAGCAAGCTTTGAACAATGGACAAATGCTTTCTAGTCATGATGGTTTGATCCCAAAGTAGATTCATAAGGTCAGGTTGAATTTCACCGTTGTTGTAGTGCTTGCTGCTGGCATTGCTGGGAAAGCAGAGACGTACGCGAACATATACAGTGACATAATGATGTAACTCTCTCTTTATGGTAAAACAAAGCAAGCTCTTATGAGGTTGGCTATTGAACCGGCTCTAAACTGGCACTGGCACCATGCATGAACTAGCACCTGGTTCAGTTTGGACGAAAATGGGTATCTGTAGTGATGGTTCCTGCCCGTGGTTAAAGGTTCCTCTCTGTGGTAAAGGTTCCTCTCTGTGGTAAAGGTTCCTCTCTGTAGTAAAGGTTCCTCTCTCCGGTAAAGGTTCCTCTCTGTGGTAAAGGTTCCTCTCTGTGGAAAAGGTTCCTCTCTGCAGTAAAGGTTCCTCTCTGTGGAAAAGGTTCCTCTCTGTGGTTTGGCCTGTATTGTTCTCAGGCTTAGTTCTACACCATTAAAGCCTTCATCATTAGAGCTGGAGAACCCCTGAGCTTAGCATCACGTCAGCCCAGTGTCTGCTCAGGGTGGAGTCTTAAACACACACACACACACACACACACACACACACACACATACACGTGGAGCTGATTAAGAGACAGCTAAAGCCTGTGCTGGTGCAACTCCAGGACCTGCGCTCTGGTCCGCATCATTCTCGCTCCTCAACAATTCACAAGCAGGAGTCAGCGTGTGAAGGACATGGACTTCCTGTCCATCTGTCTGGAGGGACAGGAAATGCCTGATGACCATCGTGTGTCCAAACAAGCTGACTCACATCTGCCTCAGTGTTAGCCAAGATCACGAGCCTGTTAGGACACAAAAGCGCGTTTACGCAACCGAGTGAGGGGAACAGCAGCTCGAGAGGATTTCTCCAGAAACATTCACGAGTTACACAAGAGGAGTTACTCAAGGCAGAAGTTTCATCTCTCACAGGGCCGTCTCTGAGCTCTGTCCCACTTCACTGCTGAGTGGCATGAGGAGAAACTGGGAGGGTCATGCGACAAGCATGCACGCACACACACACACACACACACACACAAGATGTTTTCATTTTAAGCTTGATCTATATACAGGAACTATATCTACATGAAGTTTGTATGTGTGTGCGTGAAAATCACATAAAATATTTTTAGACATTTCTTTGCACTGAGGAAAAAAACAGGAACTTCACTCTCTGCAATCAAAGTGCAGAAGTTGAACTTAATCTATAATCATTACGTTTTTAATTGCATAACATTTATTAATTTATTACACCACAGCAGAGATGAATCCTCCACTCTGATTGGCCAGAAGGTGGTGATTAGTTTCCTAGAACAGCAGCCCTGATATAATGTATATAATTATCGCTATGGCGACGTCTTCCATCAGGAGGTGTAGGAGGTTTGTGGAAGGAGTCTCCAGTATCAGGAATGCAGCTGTAATTTTTCCACCAAAAGGAAAATCTTCAGGATGGAGAGATTTACACTGTCACCTTTTGAACGTTCTCTAGAACGTCTTTATTTCATCTTATTAACTGGGAATAAAGAAACTGGTGAGGAAATGATTGTGTGTAGCCATGATGATGTGAGTGAGAACAGGAACAAGCAAAGAAAAAAGGAAAGAAAGAAAGAAAGAAAGAAAGAAAGAAAGAAAGAAAGAAGGAAAGAGAGATAGAAAAACAAAAAAAAGAGAAATTCGAGACTACAAACTTTTTTTCTTTTCTTCTAATAAAAGGTAGGAGAAAGAAAGAAAGAAAGAAAGAAAGAAAGAAAGAAAGAAAGACTAAACTGGAGACTATAAACTATGTATTGCTATAAAACAGCCAAAAGAAAGAAAAAAGAAAGAAAGACAGGAAGATAAAACGGACAAACAGAAAACAAAAGACGGATAAAAGGGAAGAAAAAATTTAAAGAGAAAAAAGTAAAAGAAAGAAAGAAAAAGAAAGAAAGAAAAAAGTGAAAAGAAAAAAGACAAAGATTAAAGAGAAAAAACAGAAAACAAAAGACAGATAAAAGGAAAGAAAGAATTAAGAGATAAAAGTAAGTAAGAAAGAAAGGCATGGTTATTTGAGTAAATAAATGGTGATGAACAAAACACTTCAGAATTCGCTTGTTGTCAGAAATAGAAACTCTGGGTAGCAAATGAAACTCGGCTAGACGTCTGGCCGCATCGCCCCTCGCCGCCACTGATTAATTTCCTGAAACCCTGCGTCTCGCTGTGTTTTACTCCTTGACCGCCGTTTGGTCTGGCACATGAATACTATTACATTTAGGCACTTGGCAGATGCTCTTATCTAGAGCGACTTAAGTCAAAAGACTTCCAGTCATTGGATAGATCCTTACAATGGGTTACGAACCAAGTACCAGCAGTCAAAGACAGTTGGGAAGGTTTTTTTTTTTTTTAACCCAAGTACTGAAGAAACAGATACGTCTTAACTCGTCGTTTAAAGACTGCCAGAGACTCTACATGCACTGTTGCAGCGTCATGCTTTAGCCTATACCTCATCATCAGCCTCGTGACAGGAAAAGCACAAAAACAAGAAGGCGTTGAGGTCACAGCTCGGGTCAGAACTGAAAACGCTTGACACATACATAGAGGGCATATCAAAACCACAAGCTGGCAAACACACCAGTTTACACACACTACACCACACCACACTCTCACAACCAAGCATTTCAGCTGATGGTTTCCGCTTAAGGATGGCTGTCTAGCCAAGTTCATGCGGTCACGTCACAAAGTCAAAGAAAAAGAACTGAAATCGCCATAGTGTCAGTACTGAAGGGGGAAAAAAAAGAAATGAACGATTTGAACCTTTGATTAGTGATAGCTTATTATACAGATAATTATAACAAAAGGGAACAGATGAAGAAGCATTTAATCAGTCCAATAGTTAACCTAAATGACTTAGACTTCGTGTGTAAGTAGCCTTCAGGGATATAAGTATATCCAATAGTGTATACTTATATACCTGCAACGTCAAGTGTCTGATGATGCTAATTTAGTTTTGCACAGTAGCTACGAAGCTAATCTATGCTAAACACTTAATCTCAACTATGTCACTCCATCTTTGAGGATTTTCCATCAGGACACCCAAGTGGCTTGTTTATTCTTACATATGGCCTTTTAGGAGGCGGAGCTTAGAAAAAAAAAATTTTCCTTTAAAGCAAGTTATGGCTGCCACCATAAGATGCCCAGTTTTTATTATCATTATATATGACAATAATGGTGCTTTCACACTAGACTAGACAACGATTCGTACCATCCTCACATTAATACCCTCTTACATTAGTAATATCGTTCTGTACCCGAGTACACTTGTGTTTTTACACTCTCTAGTACAGCAGGCTGCAGTAAGCGTGTAGCTGGTTATGCGTGCCACTGATAAATGCAAAGGGAAGGACATAATCATTGAGATTTTGGCATTGTCATTGATTTAAACTTGGATTAATTTGCTTTCTGGCGAAAAATTTATTATGTTTAAAAATGATTTGAAAATTGAGAAACATTTGAACAGAAATGAATCAACAGGCTTAAACCTATAAGTTTCTACTTATCTTGACCATATTCATTTATTCATTCATCTTCTATACCGCTTATCCTGTACAGGGTACCTGGTGCCGGGAGAGCCTATAACCCAGAGACTTTGGGCACGAGGCGGGGTACACCCTGAATAGGGTGCCAATCTATTTCTGGGTACATACCAACACTACGGGCAACTTTGGGAACGCCAGTGAGCCTAGTCTACATGTTTTTTGACTGTTGGAGGAAAATAAAGCGTAGGAAGGAAACCCACCAGGCCCAGGGAGAACACTCAAACCCGACACACACAGACCCCAAGGCAGGAATCAAACCCGGACATCGGAGGTGCAAGTGCACCGTGCCGCCCTCTTGACTATACTTGGAAAAAAATTTAAAGGGAAAAATACTGTGTACTTTTTTTTTTTTTTTTTTTTTTGCTGAATCATTTCTTTTAAATCTTTAAAGACTCAACAAGATAGCATCTCTGCTATTTAATATCCTGAAAGAAGTGCTGTATAAAGGGACAGTGTCAGTTTCACCGCCACAATCAGGAGTCAGAAACCTGATCGAACATGTTACAAAGTTTCCACTCTGCAGGTTTCTAAAACAAAGCCTTCATAAGCGATCTCACACAGGGACGAGCGAGTTTCTCACGGCTCCTCAGGCATGTTAAAAGCCGGGCTTTATAGGCAGCAAACAAAATTACTATAAACAACAACAACAAAAAAGTGCAGAATGAAAGCTGTGTGTGTAGAAAGAAGGCATGTTCAGACATGCTGGTTGTAATCGGTGTCTTTACCAGGGGTCATGTGATCTCCATGCGCACTGAGAACAGCCACGCTTCCTGCGAGGCATTCAGGGAATCTCTGTGTTCCTAAAAAGAAGCTTTGCCTTATTTACATACTTCTTTACTTATCAAGATCGGAGTTTGCTTTCTTCACACGTTCAGTCATACAGGATGATTAATGCGTTCAGCGCAGCGCTACGCCGGACCGCGTCTTTCTGTTTGTCTGGTAAACTCGTTTACCGTGACAACATTTAGTACAGTAAACCTTCTCCATCGTGACTCATGTCGTTCTTGGAATTTTATCTCATCGCACACCTCGCCCAAGCAGGTCATGCTGTATGAGCGTTAACCTTGTTTCTGAGAACTTATAGAAGGACAAGCTGGATGTGCTTCAGAGTGGTGAAACAGGACTATGAGTGCGACCCAGATACACACATAGCCTACTGTATCATATTATTTGCCCTCCAAAGGTTTTGGATCAGCAGAGGCACGCTCGAGTGTCTGGAATTTGCATTAATGTTGTTAATAACAAGTTAAGGAAGCTTACACCTGCTTAGTTTTAGACGTACCAACGCCAACAGCACGTCATCACACACTCATCTCTTCCTCTTAAATTCATTGCTGAGGTTTCTACCACTCTAGGACACCAGAGGTGTGTTTATACGGATGCTAATATTCCACTAATAATCGTTATAATATAATTATACTTCGTGTAAACACCTCAATCGGGACGGTCTCTCTCGACCCGGCTCGACTGGGAATGCATTTTTCAGAATTAGAATGAGCGAGGTGTAAACCTTTGATAAATTTGCTCAATAGGTAAATATTAGCCGTGTAAACATTTAATCTGATCGTTTCTCTCTTTGTCAAGTACACTGCTGTGCAAAAGTATAAGTGATTTTTTGATTCGACAGGTCTGGCAGTAATACGGTCTGGGTATGGCGAGAGAAATTTAACCCAGCTTTCCAAAAAAAAAAAAAAAAGTGGTTAATCACAGTTCATTAATGATTTAGCAAGGGAAGGCGGGGGACAATTACTTTTTCACAAAGAGCCAGGCAGGTTTGGACAGCTTTTTTTCCATTTAAAAACTGCATTTTGTATTTACTCTGGTTATCTTTGTCTAGTATTAAAATGTGCTTGATGTGTAATATTAAAATGTACTTGATAATGATATTTGATATTTTATTCTATAAACAACCAAAAAAAAAAAAAATCAGGATATATAAGAAATGTTTGTTTTTTTTCACAGCACTGTATCTAACCAATCACGGGTGAGACTGAATTTGTGTAACCAATCCTAACGCAGAAAGTGGGATTTATTGTAAAAGATGAGAAACCTGACCTGACCTCAAACTTCATTTCAAAGCAGATTAAATGCTTTCACGGCCAACAGGACAAAAATGTTGGAATTCTGATTAAATGCTTCAAATATGTAAACACATCTTATCGGATCAGCATCCATGTAAACAGTCGAGTTTACTGAGATTGAACAAATATTGTTTATGTTGTTTATATAAAAAGGACAAAAGGTTGAGCGCAGAGTTAAGCCCGAGATCGTACGTTAGAAGTGTTCCAAGAACAAATAACTCGACGGAATGCGGCGGCACGTTTTCGACAAACACGGCGAAGAAGGTCAGGATTTAACTCTAGATCTTAAATCTCTATCGAACGTTTCATAATTGTTTAAAGCACCAAATAAACAACGCGACGTGGTTTAGTTCCGAGTCACTTCTGTCATTCTGACATGACCTGACGTAGAGGACTCACCAAGCCGAGGGATGTTTGTGTCATACAGTATAAGTGTGATGATTTAACCTACATTCATGCAAATCTTCGCGCACAAGGGACATGCCGTGGCCGACTGAAAGGGAAATTGCGTCTGGAAATTGCGGCTAAATCGTACAAAAG
Organism: Heterobranchus longifilis; assembly: GCA_028570985.1. Classification (NCBI taxonomy): domain Eukaryota; kingdom Metazoa; phylum Chordata; class Actinopteri; order Siluriformes; family Clariidae; genus Heterobranchus; species Heterobranchus longifilis. The sequence continues at coordinate 6,343 of JAOVVB010070322.1, read as the reverse complement.
ACTTCTCTTAGCCTGACGATTTACAGCTTCTACAACGCAAGAGACAGAAGAGACTGACAGATGGAAGTAGAGGATGGTAGGAAATTGTGGCTTTCTGCGCATAATGTGCCACTTCAGGAGAAACCTGGCAGAGCGAAAGGAAAGCCGGCAGCAGGACAGGGTGACAGCAGAACCACCCACTGCACCGAAAGCCAAGCAATCAACGCGGCGTTCTATGCCGTTTAATTCCTGTTTACCAGACCAAGGTTACCTGAGACTCGGGTTCTTTGCTGAGCGACTGCACACATCAAATCCGACACATCTGATTTCTAATCGCTCCCTTTCTCGCTCTCCCTCGTTCTCGTCCCTGCTCTCACACGAGCGTTTCTGAATGCATTCAATCACTCAAACTTCACCAAACAAACAGAAGCATAACAGCTTGCTGTGTGAACTTCACCTGGCTCATTTGAAACAAAGAACGGCGGCGAGAGAATCTGATAATTATGACGCTTATGTAACAACATCACACCTGTAGTACAAACCATTTTCTTCCGCTAACAGACTAATTAAATAAAACAGCATTTTTTTTTATTTTTTTTTTAAAGAAAAACGAAAAAAAAGGTTCATTAGCACACGTTGTACTTTGGGCTGGCTTCCCAGGCGCAGGTTGACGCTTGCTAATTTGTACCATTTGTCAGGATTTTACATAAAAGGAAAAAAATTAAATAACACTATAAGCAGTTTCTAGCTAAGGGGATTTATGTGGAAAATATTTTAGCCCTTTGAAAAATGTTTATTCTGTTTAAACAGTGATGTTCCACATTTTTCACGTAAGCAGATTAACCTTTTTTGTTTGTCTGGAAAACAATTTCTGACAGGAAAAACGCCCTAATTACACAATAACTGGGACAAATTTGACACATATGTGTTCCTAGACGACAGAAACAACAGATTCTTGACTGAAGCCGTTTAGCTATAGCTAGCATGTTGCTCTAAAAGTCTTTAACACACACAAATGTAAACATTGTGTGACTGCAAAAATATTACGAATCCATCAGGAATATCAACATTTACCTCAGATGTGTTGGTGGTTTACTTGTAAAAGACTCGATAGTGGCGCTACACGCTAGCTAGACTTAGCATCGAGGGCACGCTGAGGCGGCATATCGATGAACATCAACTTGTGATTTCAGAGCTATGAAAATGTTTTAAGCGTCCGAGACTTTTAAAAACAAGGCAAAAACAAAAGCGAGTATGAACTCTGACCTCTAAAGCAACAGACAAAACTAAGGACTAGCAAGAGAGAGCTGTAGTGAGACAGCAAAACAGCTGGACTATGAAGAAAACAAGAATTCTTCTTGGGTTGAAAGTTAAGAAATCTCTTTTTGACCTGAAATAAAATAATAAAATAATAATAATAATAATAATAATAATAATTACATCAGAATTTAAGACACGTTTGTTGGAGTTACGTCTGCGGCATTGTGAACTGTGCTTACTAGCTGAAATATCCATTCATCCACCTAGGAACCTCTGTAGTCCAACTAGGGACCGTAGAGACCAATGGTGACCAGTGTATTTACTCCCATTTTTACAACCATGGTGGAACCTCAGCTCAAAATTCACATGCTCCGGGCAATTTGGGAACGCCAATTAGCCTAATCTGCATGTCGTTGGACTGTGGGAGAAAACCGGAGTACCTGGAGGAAACCCACCAAGCATGGGGAGAACATGCACACAGACCCCAGGCAGGAATCAAACCCAGACCCTGGAGGTGCAAGGCGACAATGCTAACTACTTAGCCACCCTGCAGCCTACATAAGCTAAAATATAAGTCATAATAAGTAATAAAATGTAATAATATTGTGCTACGGTTTTGTTTCACGAGTACCAATTTATTTAGTATTAGCGTTAAGAGCGTACGATCAATCTAACCTGGTCTCATGGTCCCAGCGTGTCTCAAAAAACATTCCCAACATGTCCATGAAATCACTACCTGAACTAAAGGACAATAATATGAGTTAATATTATGAGCAACATGAGAGATTAAAAAAAATAAATAAATTCTTTCTTTTTTTAAATAACAATTCTTGGTTTGTACTTGTACAGTATTGTGCTAAAGTCTTTTCACCAGTCACTATATTATTTTCAGTATAAATGTGATATATATTTTTATCATGTCCACACTATTATACACACAAAACCACTTACTGTTTCCAAACGCAACTTAAAAGTTAATAAATAAATAACATTACAGAAGAATATTTGCATGCCTGGAAAGAAAGCAACAAGTTACATAACAGACCAGTTTTCGGATGCAAAAAATAAATAAAATAATTTAGGCTCCTGGGGTTTCGCATCAAAATAGAAAAGAGTGAGTGTGACAAAGTTAACAGAAGAACTCCGGCATACAAGTCTTGGGAAGATACAAAAAGAAATGCCATAAGTGAAGATGACTTTTAAAACATTTCTAAATAAAAAAACTTCTATAAAGAGTACTAAAGTGTAATAAAATAAACAGTTAATATTTGGTGTGAAAACTTCTTGTTTTAGGTGCAGATGTGTACAGGTTTATAAGTAAAACAGCTGTTAGGTTTTACTGAGCGTGCTGGAGAATATACCAGAGTTCTTCTGGAAACCTTGTCACACTCGCGCCTTTCTAATTTCATACAAACCTCAGGAGCCTACATTAGGGATTTTGTTTCTATCTAAAAACTGTAGCAGTTATATGCTGCTTTCTTTACAGACATGCAAATATTTTTCTGTAATGTTATTTATTTATAAAAAAATTCATAAATAAATAACATTACAGAAAAATTATGATTATGTTTGGAAATAGTGAATGGTTTTGTATGTAATAATGCAGACATGATAAACATACAAAACAACATTTGTACTCTAGATAATGTGGTGCCTAATCTGTTTCTAAAGTACTGTATAAACGTCTACAAAGACAGAAATCACACCACACGCCTTAACTATAAACCTAGCTTTGTCCCGATTTTTCCAGTCACAGTCAGTCACATGTGATGTCATGAGATGAGACCTGCAGGTAGCTCAAGGCTCGGGGAAGGTTTGCGATTTCAAAGCACGTCAAACAAGCCACTTAGACACTGCCGGGAAAACAAAAGTAGACGTTTTCGAGAGGAAGAAACTCTACGCTGGGCTGAAGTGCAGATCCTCATTTTGATATCCGCACCGATCTTCCAAAAACAAAGCACGAGTTGTGTTTCACAATCGGACTCCGAATCCGACCGTGAGAGTCGCCCATGTTGTTTGTGCCAGGGCGGCGTCCGTCTCAGCTGTGTTTGGACAGGCCCCTTCGCTCAGGACGAAACCTCACATGTGGAGCACGGTTCAGAGACAAGCCCAGACGGCAGAGCGGCAGCAATGAGAAAAATGACAGGAATCTTTAAGGGGGTTATTCCCAGCGCAGAGCGATGCCGTAGCCCGAGGCCTGAGACGCGTCTGCTGCGGTCTCGACAGACCGTCTGTGTGCTGCGCTATAGCCCACTCATCGACCAAACCCAGATCGGGGTGTACAAAAGGGGCAAGAGAACTACAGTACAACAATCTAAAGCTGATGGCTAATAAAAATAATAGAAATACTTATCAGAAATGAGTATAAATACATCCTTAGAAGCAGGAATCTCTAAACATCTCAGTATTCTATTTTAATTTTACTGTGATAAATCAGTTCTTTATGCATTTGCTCTTCCTTTTCTCCCCTCCTTCATATTAGCTTGTATTAGGCTTTAACATTCTCACTCATTTAATATTTCTTAAAATATCAGAATAAATATTTCACTCTCGGGATATTAATCTGTTTCCCTTAAAACGATGCACATATGTGACTGAGATATGAACCTTTCCTGTTTAGCATGGCTACGAATGCAAACGCTCCTAAAAGAACAAAAATGACAACCTTTGATTACAGTTTAAGGAAAACGAAAGCACATTACGCCTCGCAATATTTCATCTAAAAACCCAAAGTAGATCCAAAGGGGTGCGGTGTGTTTTTTCGAAAACATGTGGTTTGACCTTAGGGAGAAGAAGTAGGGCTTCAAACTATTACACCGAACCCAAGAAGGGAAAAAAATGGAGACAAACAAACACAGACACCCCCCACAGTCACCACCCACACGCTCGCTAGTTGTGTTAGAACACTTCCTCTGACACAGCTAGCATCTCGGCAGAACAGAGACATAGCGCTGCTGCGCGCACGGCTAAAAGCCAGAACGCTCGAGCTGATATTAGAGTGCAGAGCAGCGAGCAGAAAAGCTACGCAAATCGATACCAACAAGCAGGACACATGATCCGGACAAAGCTCGGACACACGGGGACTTAGTGATGTACAGACGTCATGCTGACGATTAGATTAAAAAACATCAGTTTGACCCTCAAAATGAGGAACAACAGACTTGGTCACTGGGTATACGATGCAAATCAGGATCACATGGGAATCTGTATCTTTCTCTTTCTCACACACACAAAACAGAGCCTCGGGCTGTCATGTCTCCGCCATGAGAGCCACATGACCCAGGCACCAACAGGCCTGTGACATCGCAGTCACCCACCGCTCATGAACGAGCAGTTAAAAAGAAGAAGAAAATAAAGCTGTGCGCTTTACAAGGAAGTAAAACCACCACAGAAACAGAAAAAAAAGGGAACATGACAGGAAACCCTCCTCGGTGAAGTGGAAATTTAAATGCTATATCTACAGGAAATAGAAATTACTGACTCGGTGTGTTACACACGATAACAGAACGAAGACACGCCAAAGCGAATATCTACACATCGGCACCATGAAGAAGAAAACGAAAAAGAAACCACAAAACTTATTTTCCATCGACAGCCAAGAACGATCACGTCTAGAGTACAGTAATATAAAAAGCCAGCATGCACTTCCTCAATCGCGGGCACCTGGGCACTGACTGCCATGCCGGTTCTTCCATACTTCTAACCCTCAGGGGGTGAATGCAACATGTACAGGAATGATTCAGAAGACACGTCAGTGCATGCATGCAAAACCACCCGAGCGTTTTCTGGGTTAGCTGAAAGCACTTTATCTCTACATAATACCCACAACCGCTATTGGACTCCAGCAGCGCTGAGGAACAAATATTATAACCACCATAACATATCAAGATCATCTCGATCGATCAGCCGAGCACCACGAGCACTTTAAAAACCAGATATCGTCTCGAGACATGATTTGATTTAAAAAAAAAAAAAAAAGATCTTTACCTAACCTGAGCTCTGAGAGAGAGAAGAGAGTTAATAGTTCAAAGGTGTATACAGTATATAATTATAATTTGAAACATTTAAGTTAAACACAGCGTGATTTAAAGCCAAGTTTTAAAGAAAGAAGGAATTCCAGATATTCGTTTTAAACGTATAGAGGCAACAAAGGCTAGGGCAAACTCCCTGAGACGACATAAAGAACAAACCCTGAGAGAAACCAGACTCGAAAGAAAACCTGTGACACCTGGGGCGTTCGAGTCAAACCGGAACTGAAGGCGTAAACTCGATCGGTATATACAGACGACTTCAAGCGCGGTACTGTGACAAGACTCTTAGCCGCAGTAAAAGATCTGAATGGCGATCCCAGCCAGGGTGGCTCGGAACGGCTGATCCTTTAAAAAATTTCACATTGACGTCACCATCTTGCGCGGGAACTGTACACACAATCATTCACCAACACCACTTGTACATCACAGTGACTCAGCTGTACGGTCCTGACCTCACTCCAAGCCATTTCCTGCTTAAAGGAGTTCCTGGGAGGCTAGCGTTTCAGACATGAAGCAGGAAGTCTGATCAAGTATCTGTATCTGAGGAAACATTCCACCTTGCACTAGTGAAACACTGGGATAAGTGCATTAGTATAGCAGGGGATTATATAAAGAAATAACGGGAGATTTTACTCTCATAAGTGTTTCAGTAGAATGACAGCACTGCAGGTGAAACTCAAAAGACAAGCTGTGGAATGAAAATGAAAACTGGGATTTAAAAGATCAGATTGCTGAATAGCAGAAGACTTTTGATGCTGTTCACATCTATAAAAGCACAGACAAAACAACCCTAATCTCCTCCAATCCTGCCGGCTGCGAGCATCACTTTGCGCCTTTTATACCAAGAGCTCGATTCTCAGGAAGCGTTTTTTCCGCAGGTGCACAAATCACACCGATCGATGATGTAAGCCGAAATCATCTTTAACCGCATCGTTAGTAGATTTCCATCATAGCGAACTTGTTAACACGATCTGATCTCAAACAATTCAGATGATTCAGAATTCAAGATCATTTCAAGATATCATATAATCTCAGAGAGTGTGACAAGACTACTCAGGTTAAAACAGTTCTCA
>JAOVVB010070304.1:628-14020 GCA_028570985.1 Heterobranchus longifilis | reverse complement strand
CCCCCACCCCACATGCTGACCTTTTTTCTTCCCTTCTAGATGACGCGGCTGGGTCATATCTAAAGGTTTGCAAAAACTCTCAACAACCTATACTTCTACTAACCATAAACATCTCACCAGACTTTTGCAAATCTTGGGTTACCATCTAGACACGACCAGGCAGCGACTGCTGCTGCTAAAGTGTTGTGCTGTTGCTTAGTGGATTGGCGGCGCCGCAAGGGCACACGCCTCGCCACAAAACAGACTTGGCAAAACCAAAAAACATATTTTTCTTAAAAAATGAAAACATATCAGATCGGGTGCGCCCAATTGTATTCATAATAAGTTCTTATCTCGATTTTTCTTCTTCATTTTTCTTTCTTGGTGGCACAGCGCCCCTTCCACATGGTGGCACCCTAGGTGGCCTCTGGCCCCTAGGCTGCAGCCTAGGTCAGCCTGTGCATTAATCCTCCCATGAATGTATGTATGTATGTATGTATGACTAAAATTTAATTCCATAATAACTGTTCACCAATAACTCCAGATTAACTGCACTGTTGAGTTTTATAACTGTAATGTTTAATGCTAAGAGTCACTGTATCTGTATTTTATTTTTTGGTGAACCGGCCCTTTAAAGCTGAGGTCTAGTTGAAGTAAGACAGACACTGTTATCTTTATTATGCTGGATCCAGCATTATGGACACATTTTGAACAGATTTAGCTTGACGTTATAGGTGTCGGGGCTGCTGTTAGAGAGCCTACCCGCCGTTGAGTCCTTATTCTGCCGGTTGAGGAGGCGAACCCCGGCGAAGCGGCTGCCGATGGAGCCCTCCGCTCCCTTCACTCTCTCCGCTCGGTACCTTGCGACCTGTAGCTCCAGCAGTTTGACTTTCCTGCGCAGTACCTCGTTCTCCTTCTGCCTCCTGGACATTTCCACATGAACCACCCCGTATCCGTCGTCCACAACTTTACAAATTTCTGCGACGGCCGCGTTAGCCAGCACCTCCATGATGGAGGCTATCTGAGAATGGAAGTCCACGGCAGTCGACATTGTCACAGCGAGCTTGAAACACTCGACCTGTTTGATTAAAGAAACGGACTTTTGCCTTAAAATGACACTGACCGTCCTAAAACGTAGCAGTGCTATCTGAAATGCATAACTAGGCGGTATTACTTTTTCAAGATAACGGAGAACACCCAGGCTGCAGAGTCTTTGTTGATATAATGGCCGTGTCTATAAAAAGTAACCCTAAATTTGCAAAAACGGGAAATAACTCTCGCGAGACTCATACCATTCGAAATGAATGCCTAAATCTTACCTGTCTCGCGAGACTTTGGCAAATCTTGGAGTACCTTCCAGACATGATAGGTCGGCTGGCTGCGACGGTGTTTTTCCAACAGCGCCCCGTGTGTTTAGGAGGGTACCTGCCCAAAATAAACCTGCTGGGTTTTTTTTCAATCTTTATTGAAAGACATTCAAATATACAAACAATGCAGACACGTACTCAACATAAAGGTAAACAAAAAATAAGAGCACGCATTTAAATAAATAAATAATAATAATAATAATAATAATTATTATTATTATTATATAATTATAATAATAATTCAAAAGTAAAAACAGAATTGGGATAAATAAACTTCGTTAATATAAAATTATGATGAAAACATACATTACTCTTTCACAGTACAATATGAGTTTTATTACTTTTTTTTAGTATTTAACAATTTGAGTGTTTTAATATATTCTTTAAATTCACATAAAAATCCAGTGAAGTTGGGGGTAATTCTGGATATTCTGCCTTTATGTATGTAAAAAAAATACCATACAAAATCAATAAGTTTACAATGAATTCAATAGTATGTTTATCATGTTCAAAATATGTAATGACATTTTTGCATTCAAATGTAACATTATGATTAGTTTTACACAATATATAATATTTCATTGAAGTCCAAAAAGTGAATATATACAATGGTAAAATAAATGCATTAAAGATTATGGTTCATCATTGGACAATTACATTTGTTTCGATATCTAGACATTTGGAGAGATATAGATTTTTTGGATATACATTGTGCAAAATTGTGATATGTACTTCTTTAGTTTTATTGGTAATACAGACTGTATATGGTAATAGCCATGCTCTCTGCAATCAGTAATTTTCCTTCTTTCATAATGTTTATTATTGCATTTAGTGTTCATAATATTAATACCATTTATCATCAAAAGGGGTTTTATTCTCAGTACTTCTTGAAATTGAAGATGACTTTTCATGAGATGGGATAGACCATTAGAAATAGCTTTCATTACATAATTAAATTCTCTGCTTGTTACAGGAAAGGATTTAACAAGAAGGAATGTTCATAACTAAATAAATAAAAATAAATAAACCACTGGCATCAAATTAATCACTTACATAAATAATATCTTTATCAACCCAATTTTGCCTAAAGATAGATTTTTTTTAATAGTAATGTCTCCATTATTCCATATGATGGTTTTGTGTGGGGAAAAGTTGTATGTAACATAATTTCCATGCCAGGAGGGCCTGTTCATAAAAATTAGATAATTTTATAGGTGCACTGTAGTAGGCTGTATATTGGCCTTTCTTTTTGCTGCCATTTTGGGACAGTGGAGCCACGGCTCTGTCTGTCGAGGCAGGAGGACTATCCACATTTAAAATCATCATTTCTTGCCAAATTTTGTACTTTTTCAAGCAGGTCGGTTTGCTACAAATGCCAGACATGTATTTATGATACATGGTACTAAAAATGTGGGTTTTCATACCAAAATACCATATCTTATGTAGATAGTAAGTGGCTTTAAAGGAGCAATAGGCAAAATTCATTCTTTTTAGATTTCAGGAATGAAAAAAATGTAAAGAATTTGTGGCGTAATTTAATCTGGAGAAGAGCGTGACGTCACACGCCCTCAGCCTCTTTGTTTTCAAGCAGGGACGGCCGCGCGTGCATGTTAGTGCATGAGAATCTCCGACTCCTCCTTCCCCTCGGAACCGCTGGCCCACTCCCTGTTTATAAAATACCACAGCGAGTGGGGAGGGGCAGCTATGATTATGGTTTAAACACGTTTGTAACAGTAAAATACTGTAAAACAACTTCTCATCTGTTAAATGTTATTCCCTGTTACTTAGTTTTAGCATTTCTTTCATTAGAACACCCAAAAACAGCACAAAAGTCTTTACATACAGTCTGTGGTTAGAACGGGTCAGAGCACTGCCCCAAGATGGCAGCGGTAGAGAAACTAAAAACCCGAATGCGGTATCTACGTATTTATATCTATGCTTTCTTCTTCTTTGGGTTTGACAGATGTACGCAATGGCGTATTGCTGCCCAAAAGCTTACAGCACCAGATATTCTCCTATCCACGTACTGACCCGGCCCGACCCTGCTTATCTTCCAAGATCAGGTGACTCAATCGGCCTTTCCTCAAAGGCTGGAGAACACTAGTCTGTATAAAGCTGTGTGTCCATATACACATTTTTTCCACGGCAGGGATCGCCGCGCTCTCCAGCATTGCACACTTCACCCGTGGGCTGTCTGCTCCCAGATTTCCAACTGGACTGTCATGACGGCTCATTTGGAAACGAAAATAGCTCACCAAAATGTGTTTCTGAAAACATTTTAGGCTAGAAATAAGGTATGCAGTTGCGGAATCTGTCTTCATTTTAGCGAGGCGGCGACCGCTCATTTGGAGCTGGATTTCAACTTCATGCAAATGAGGAGCGGTCTGTCTCTCGAAACTCGCCGCCATACCAGAATGCATTGCACGGCTGCTCACACAGACAATGAATGGGAAGCATGGAAATGACGGTGACTGTGGACACACAGCTTAAGATAGGGAAGAAGGGGGAGAAAAAAAGGAAAAAAATGGAAGCACCCGGATTTAAAGCGCAATCAAAAATCAAATAAAGAACACAGTGAACAATATATAATAAAAAAAGAAATAAAAAAAGAAAATTAAAGAACAGAGAGCTGATTGGCAAAGCACACAAATTATTTCAACATCAAATTAAAGAACACAGTGAACAATTATTATTTTAATATAATAAAAAAAATAATAATAAAGTGCAATCAAAGTTAAATAACTCAAAGAACAGTGAGCATTAATAATATAATATCAATAATAATAATAATAATAATAATAATAATCAGGGCAACACACCTTGATTAATTAACAGAACAATGAACCAATAAGAAATAAAGCAAAAGAGTAAAATGAGCACACAGCAAAAACTCTAAACATATATCAAACTTCACACATTATTAGCTGAAGCTTAATGTTGAAGCTTTGTTTGTAGTCTGCCCTCTGCATGGCCTTCAAACATTCTTCTTTGGTCAGGGTCTCAGTACATGCCAGTCCTGCAAAGCATACTGACCTTGAAACTGGAATGAGGATTATTATGAGGGATTTTCTTTTTGGTAATATGGCCTACCATGGTGGTCTCCTGACCCAAGATCTGACATCTATCTGAGGAAGTGTGTCTGTACAGTGTTAATGCTCAGAAACACAGTGTGTTACTCAACTGGAGGAGATGTTCCACAAATGACAGCAGAGTCAATTTGTTTTTCTTTCTCATTCCTCTAACTAATTAGTGCCAGGTGTTCTTACCATAGACTGTAAAAAAATAATGGACGGAGCTTTTGGGACTGAAAAGTGAAGCCAATAGGGAAGTGCCTTAAATTTGCATTCTTTGTTATTGCCAGCAGGGGGCAACTCCACTGGTTGCAAAAAGAAAGCACAATGTTAATTTTGTAAATTATGGTCACAGAAGAAAATAGACAAAGCAGGGGATGGTTTAGGGCGTGGCTACTGTGAGATTGACACACCTTGCTAGCGACAGGATAGAGGCTTTGCAATGCTAACCGTGGCGCTGTGTATATTTAAATAGACTTTCTTTGGGTGTTGTCTGTGGTTTCGTCTTACAACTTTGCCCCTTTCACAGTGTGTTTTCACTTCATACAAGACAATTGTAACATTTTTGTAGCCTAAAAATGTCTTCTTCAGTGTTCGGTAGCATCGTGCTAACCAAGCTAACTAGCTAGCGCTAACTGCTAACTTAAGGGAAGGTTTGCAGATTTTCAACCGGCTCTGTGTCGCTGCAGCAAATGACCGGAGCTCCCCGCTCCCCCCGCCATTAAAAATCCACTGGATGACTCACATCAGCCGGCTGAAAATCTGCAAACTTTCCCTCTTTAGCGGTTAGCTGAGTGCAGCGCCATTGAAGCTCCGTCGTCTTGTCCAAATATGGTAATGTCCGGTTTCAAAAGCGCAAGATGGCGACGGCCAAAATGTCAAACTCGAGGCTTCAAAACGGTAGTCCACAAGCCAATGCGTGACATCACGCTGCTTACATCCATTCTTTTTTACAGTCTATGGTTCTTAACAAAAAACCCTGGGGTTAATGCAGTGGTTAACATTATTGCTGCTTTTCTCCGTCCGTCCAGAAATATGCACCAGGCAAACATCAGGTTTGTATTTTTGGACAAAGAGAAAGTCCTTCATCACGTGGGGTGAAATCTTCCTTTTATCCCTTGTCCCGTCTTCTTCTTCTCCGGAGACGGTGATGATGAGGAGGACTTCACGGTGCACACACACGCTGAGGCCCCTGCGATGCATTTCGGCAGGTCGGGCCCTCTGGACCATGAGCCCTTGTCAGGGTCGTACACCTGAGTGGCTCTGGAGAACACCATACCCTCCCAGCTGTAGCCCCCAAGCACGTAGATCCTCCCTGCCCAGACTGCGAGCCCCGCCTCGCTGTTGGGCAGCAGCAGCCGCGCCACCCGGCTCCACTGGCCGCAGCGCGGGTCATACGATTCCACCTGCAGGATGTCGAAGCGCTCGGTGGTGTCTTCGTGGTCATCGCTACCCCCGATGGCGTAGATGAGGTGGTTGAGGGAGGCCATGCAGTGCCAGCCCCGGGCCAAAGACATGGCCTGGCGTTCCACCCACACTTCACTGTCCCGGGATGGATCATAACTCAGGACATCTCTGCGGTACGGGCCGATCTGGTAGTCATGACCACCTGAGATGTAGACTACACCGCGGTGGACCGTCCCAGCATGGCCGTAAGTAAATCTAGAAAAGGAGGAATTCAAAAAGCCAAAATCAATAAATTAATGTAATTAATGTTAATAATTAATTTTATTGATGCTTTAATAAATAACACTACTGTGGAATCATCATCATGTGCAGGAGACAAACAGCGGCTGTGTTGACAGACTCGCTGCTGCAGTCTGACAGCAGACCCAATTGATGTTAAAAACGCCTAATTCAAAGCATGTATTCAACTTGTGATAACTTCATAATCATTTTATACAGGCTACAGTTCTGTAAGAAGCATAAATTAAGTCCAAATGAACATCTTCGCTGCTCCAGCTGCAGTCGGGACCCGGAGCTTCCTCCTCCCTCCCTCGTCAATCGCTGTGGGCTCTCGTGGACGAAAAATACAGATTTGTTGCGCAAAGGCCTTAAGGCTGACAGGAATTCCATCATGGCTGTTTTGAGGTATCTTGTCAAAATAGCAGAATTCCACAAAAAGATGAACATCACACACATAGTGTTTTGACTTATTAGTGGTGCTATTTGAAAAATCAGGCAGCCACCACAGTCATACATGAGGATACATCATCACACCAAACATGAGAGAACTGTCCCCGTGAAACATCACACCCAACTTTTGTGGTCCTACCTGGGCAGTCCTGCCACATAGGACCAGCAGTCGTCAGCGGGACAGTAAACCTCCACAGAGGACAAAGCTCCGGTGTCGTTCCTGCCACCCACGGCGATCAGGCACTCTCCTACGGCCCCCAGGTAAAAATCCACTCGCCGCTCGTTCATCGGAGCACCCTGCAAAAGCATCACACCGTCACTGTGTCTGGACTACTTAGCTGCTAAAAGACGAGGACAACAAACAGGAAGCACTTTACTTAAAGGTCATGTCTATAATGCATTATAAGCTCATTCATAAGACATTATAATGCATTTATAAAACTCTTCATAAATGTTCATAATTGTTCACGACAGCTTATAACAAGGTTTATAAAGTATTGTAAGTAGTTGACATAATGTATTATAAGTTTAGCATTCATAATGCTTTATACCTCCATGCCAAAGTAACAACTCTTTTTTTTGTAGCAGATTTTATTTGCCAAGAATGGGAGAGAACGCATAATATTTTAAGTTGTAGAACAACTTTAAATTTTGTAATAAAATGTAATGATTTGTTTGAACACAGCAACGGAAATGTTGGTGTCTTGTAAACCCATGTTTATGTTTATGTTTATTTTTTTTTGCACACAGATAAATGCATAAAAACCCAGATTAAAAAACAACAAATGTGACAGGAGAGGTCAAGAAGCCACAGGCTTATACAAGGGACCTCGCCTCAACTAAAAGACAAGAACTAACAAAGTAATAATAAAAAAATTAAAAAAACAAAAAGACTAAGCATGAGGGTTGGGCACTTTGTGTGCACAAAAATAAAGAAATCAATCAATGTATGATACTATAAAACAATTATGAGGACTTTTGAGCAGTATTTTCTTGCTGCAAGTTAAGTGTAAGACAAAAAAATATTATTGAAATCCTTATTTTCCGAAACACACAACTTCACATTTAAGACACTGTGTAAGACAGGACTCTGGATTCTTCTTTAAAAACTGTTGTCACATGACATGGAGGTATAAAACATCATGAATGATGAACTTATAAAATATTATGTCCATCACTTATAATACTTTATAAACCTTGTTATAAGTTGTCATGCATGATCATAAACATTTATAAAGAGTTTTATAAAGCCTAATGAATGCATTATAATGTCTTATGCTAATCTAATGGACAATAAAGTTATCTGTATCTGTAAATAAAAGAATAAATAATGGCAGCTGGAGTCTTGACACTCAGATTACCTCCTCAGTGTTCTGCCACTTTTGTTTGTGTTTGCATTGAGATCAACATCCAAATCCACATGATGTGTGCGTGCTACAGTACATAGACTTCATTTGTAAACTGTAAAGTGTTTGACAAGGACAACGGATCAGTACCCTGGTCCACTGGTTGTGGCGGGGGTCGTATCTGTACAGCAGGTTGCAGGCAGCGTCTCCGCCGTTGTCCCTGGACGAGCTCCCGCCGGCAGTGAAGATGAAGCCCCCGAGCACTGCCAGGCAGTGGTGGCTCCGCTGGGCCGGCAGCTCCGTTTCCACCTCCCAGCTTCCCGTTTCACCGTCCAGCCGGCAAACGTTGGCGCTCAGCTCCTCTCCACGCTCTGACACCTCGAGTAGTAAAGGGAATCCGTGTCAGGCACAGCTACTAAAAAGCAAACACATGTGGCTGTGCAAAGCCTGCCAAGTCTTTTTTTTTTTGGTGTGGTACAAACTTGAGACTTTAATATTTTTTTCAAATCAAATCAAGTCTCAGTTAAGTCAAGTGTTTCATCAGTCAAATGCCAAAAACTGCAGTTTTCTACTTTGAGGCTGGCTCCAAAAGAGTCCTCAGAGACCTCCATGTTAAAATGCCCAACTTTAGAAATAAACATGTTTACAGGCTGGTACAAAAAACGGTTTTGGTCTCTATAGATAATTTCCCCATTCATGACAACTGTACAGGGGCTGAATTTTTATATAACTCACCTGTTTAAATTATATTAAGTAGGGATGTAAGGATATATTGAATAAAAAATGTCTGGATACCATCGTGGGACTGACATAATTTACCGTAATATCAAATTATTCCTCTAAATGAGAGGTTCACAGTGGTATCACTTTCATTAGTGTCGGTGCTTCAATAGGACTTTTTCCTCAAAACATTCCAACTTTTTTCTCAAAACATTACGACTTCTTCCTCAAAACATTATGACTTTTTGTCGAAACATTATGACTTTTTCTCGAAACATTACGACGTTCTTTTTTCTTGAAAAATTACAATTTTTTTCTCAAAACATTGCAATTTTTCTCTCGAAACATTGCGACTTCTTCCTCAAAACATTGCGACTTCTTCCTCAAAACATTCTGACTTTTTCTAGAAACATTATGACTTTTTCTAGAAACATTACGACGTTCTTTTTTCTTGAAAAATTACGACTTTTTTCTCAAAACATTATGACTTTTTCTCGAAACATTACGACGTTCTTTTTTCTTGAAAAATTACGACTTTTTTCTCGAAACATTGCAACTTTTTTCCCGAAACATTGCGACTTCTTCTTCCTCAAAACATTATGACTTTTTCTCAAAACATTATGACTTTTTCTCGAAACATTGCGACTTCTTCCTCAAAACATTACGACGTTTTTCTCAAAAGATTACAACTTTTTCCTCAAAACATTATGACGTTTTTCTCAAAAAATGATGACATTGTTCTCTCTTTTTTACAGCAAACATTTGTATGCACCACAGATAGGACACTCTCGTGGGTGTTTTTTATCGCGATCGATGATAAAATCCATTATTGTCCCATCCCTAGTGATGCGTCACCCTCACACATCTGTACCTCTCCTCCAATCAGCAGCAGCCGCTCTGCACCTCCCCTCAGCGCGGTGCGTCCTGTCTGCAGGAGCGGCTGGGCGCTGGGCCTGGCGTGGTACCCCACAGCTTCCTCCACCAGGACCTCGCAGCCGGCCTTCTCCGTCAGCAGGGCCCGCACCGCCGGCAGCACCCGCTCCACCAGCTCTCCCGCTGGCATCAGAGGGAAGCGGATGTGGGAGAGGAGCTGCCTGGAGTGGGCGGTCCGCTCAGGACTCTGGCTGAGCCACTGCAGGGCGGCCTGGAGGAGCGCCTGCTCGCTGTCATGCTGAACCTGATGACGGAGAGGAGCTCAGACATTAACCACGGTGGCTTCTTATTAGGGATGCACCAATAATGAAATTCTGGGCTGTTAACGATATTTAAAATAACAATTTGGTCGATACCGGTATTCTTTTTGTTGTTATTTCTTCCCTTTTTGTGCCAGGGAAACAAATAATTCATTATAAAAAATAACTATACTGTGTGTGAGCCCTTTATCACACTGTCTTTGATAGATTGATTTTGTAAACAGGTTTTAATGTCTACTGGATGCAGACTGATGATGAAGATATGAGTATATATGGTGAATTTACATCCCATCTATATATGTGTGAGACAGACATATCACTGTATGTACATATGTCAATATTTATGGCATTGTTCTCTTTGGAAAAATAGTCCATAACATTAATTATTAGCATTAAAAACATTGATGAACACTTAATCAATAACATTCTGAATTAAACACATTGCTTTTTTCAGTTTTTTTTTTTTAATGGAGTCATCTCTCTTCTTTATAATCTTTGAGAGTGACACATGCGCAGTACGTACAGTCAGGGAAAAAAACAAACGAGTGAATCGTCTTACTTCCTGAACATCTCTGTGAAGAGGAAATGTGAGACAGCTGAATGCAGCGAGCAGCGAGTAGCGACAATACCGTCATTTTTCTCCATCAAAAACTTCAAAACATCGGCAAATATCATCTTTTTTGCCGATATGCCGACGGCAGTCAACAGGGCGGACATCAGCCGATACCGATGTGCATCCCTCCTTCTTATAATCTTTTCCCCAAACATGATCCCATGTTGTGTCGTGTTAACTGCTGTTTCCAAGGTCAAGAATGAACTTTCAACGTCAAACATATAAACAACGTGGAAGTATTTACCTGGCCGCTGGAGAGGTACGATGTGAGTTTGTGTAAAGGAATGTTATGAAGGAAATCGGGGGTGAAAGAGAGCGCAGCGAAGCGTGCGAGGATGAAGCGGTCGATGAAGGCGTCGAGTCGCTCCAGACTGTAGAGCAGAGCCAGCTCCTGCAGGTACAGGTAGTTGTCCTCACTCACCTCCCTCTCCAGGTACTGGCAGCAGAAATCCACCGCTCGCCACACCTGGACAACAGCACAGTTTTACATTTCACACGTCTGTTTAATAATCAAAGCTTTGTTCCCATCATAATGATACATAAGGGACAGAGATGCACCAAATTCAATTTTCTTGGCCGATTCCGATTGCCGATTTTTTAAAACAGTCTGACCTGCCGATTCCATTTTTCTTTCTTTCTAAGGACTATAACAGACAGCGTACATGAACAATTTTTGTAACTTTTCTGTCATGGAAACTTGAAATTAAATTGTAAATCACTTACATTTTCTCCAAAACCTTCTCTCTCTCTCACTCAAACAAATGTCAAAATAAAAGTGCTCCAGGTTACTGGACAAATAAAATCCAACTTAAAAATGAATTGCAGTATATTCCACTTTATATAACATGTTTGACTTTCTCAGAAGAAAACAGGTGCAACATATCTACACAACAACACAGCTGGAGGAGCAGCTTGTCATGAAAATTCGATTAGCTGGTCCACCTTAATGCTAATTTTGACTGCAAATTTTGATTTTGTTTGAATCATAATCTTTTGAATAAAAGTGGCCTGAAACATGCTGCACGCAAGGACGCAGATGCTAATGACAACGCCTGGCCCAGCTGGCACAAACACACGTCCCCCAATGAACATACTGACCGCGCCCTATCACGCACCGGTATGTAACAACATCAGTCCTCACGGGAGCAATATTGAGATATTCAAAGCGTTTCCATGACCACAGCAGTAAATAAACATAGCGTCTGTAGAGGAATGTGCACGGCTGTGCTTTCTGCACAGAAGGAAGAAAAAATGTCTCTTGTTGTTTCATGCTGCAGCGCTCCTAGCAGCAACGCACAGCCAGCAGCCTGCGCTTGTGTTACGATTTTCCGGTGACACATTTCTCAACGCAGCGATGCATGAAATAGATCTTGCGTAGCTCAAAGCTTCTGCGTCAGCGTCCTGGCGCGGACCACGTCTCGGGCCTTATTCTTCTATACATTTAACATCATGTGTTGAATACAACGTGCCCAGTTTCTTACCTGCAGAAGGTGAGCAGCTTCTAGCACATAGTCAATGTTTCCTCCGTCCAACGGCAGCTCTCCGCTGTACAGGAAGTCCACTACGGCGTTCAGGCCGACGTAGGACATACCAACCAGCTCCACCTGCACACAGGGAGAGGACAATGGAGGCTGATCAGGAGACGGAAACATGTTCCTGTCTGTGTACTCGATCTCATGAGTTATCTCAATGACTTTACTATTAATAATCTACATGTAAGTTGAAACAGAGAAAGTGAGGAATGCATTTCGAAAAATAATGAGGAATCACAGAATGAGGAGGTGAGACAAAGAAACAAGATGGTTGATATAGTAGGAAAAGCACAGGTGGATTCAATGACATTAATGATGTCATGATGTGCATGCTGGCTCACTGGAATAAAGGTCAAATGTTCAAATGATCTACAGTTCCCTGATTGTCCCAGTGTAGAAACATTTCTGCAGAAGTAAATAAGAGACACACTAAGTATTTGAAATTTAACAGCCACTGAATACTTAACATTGAAATGTAAACACCACTTGAATTCATAGCAGTGAAATATTTTACTTTGAAAACCATGTATTGGAATTTATTTCAGAATCCGCCTCTTTGAAATTAAAGTACGACTTTTTTTTTTTTTTTTTTTGCAATTTTAAAAGCTGAATTTGAATATGTTCACAATTTCAGATCCAAAAATTCAAGGTTGAGAATCTCACCTGAATAGATTCAGGTTCATCAAATTTGATTGGTCCAAATTTCCAATATTCAGTGCCTGTTAAAATTCAATTGCTTGTGTCTCTTATTTGCTTCCATCATTTCTTTGCATCATCCTGCGTACCTCCTCCTGGCGTTCCTCCCTCATGCCCAAAGTGAACATGGCGTGGAAGTACGGGCTGGAGATGGCCAGCAGGGCCCGGTGAGCGGGGACCCGCTGGTGGTCAGCCACTAGCACCACATCACAGAAGTGTGTGTGCTGCCGCTGCTCGTTGAGGCCCTGCAGGACCTCCACAGCCTGATCTGCCCAGCGGAACACCTGCAAACACAGCACGTGTGTTCAAGCTTTTTCACTCTCTCCAGCAACACACACTGCACATTATTGTGTGTAAAAACTGCTATTTTCTGCACCACATTAGATTTGAAGGTTCAGCTAACTTTTAAAAATCACTGGTTCCCAACCTGGGGGTCCCGACCCCCAATAAGGGTCGCCAAAGCTTCACAGGGGGTCGCGAGGCCTTTTTGATTTTAAGGGGTGTAAGACATTTTAAAAATATATATAGTTGGCCTATATCTCTGCATTTTATTCATTTCTGTGAAGAAAACTAAATTATATTGTTATTTTTCAAGTTTGGATTATTATTCAAGATACAAACTTCAGGATAAGGGCACAATTAATTATGGATGAAAAATGAATGAATGGATGAAAATAATAATATACAAGAGAATACAGATAATTGTATTAAAAGTTCCTCAAAATAAGAGGAAAACTCA
>JAOVVB010070287.1:0-14020 GCA_028570985.1 Heterobranchus longifilis | reverse complement strand
CTCGTGCCCTAAGCCTCCTGGGATAGGCTCCAGGTCCCCGCGACCCTGAATACAGGATAAAGCGGTATAGAAGATGATTGAGTGAGTGAGTTAAATCTTTCGGTCTGTTTCCGATTGGGAATGGTTTCAAACATTAAATTTATCATTATTATTATTAAGTTTATAACTGTTCACCACTTTCATTTTTCACAAATACTTGCTATATGCATGAGTACTGCTTCTTTTCTTTAAAATTTATGTGGTTGGTCCAATACCACCACCTAATGCACTGGAGTATGGAGCGGAAGATAAAGGTTAGCGCTCTGTACATAACATTTAAACGGTCACCAAGTCAAGTGCTGACTGCTTGCAGTTATAATTTTTTTTGTGTGTCCTGCATAATTCATGCAGAAATTTGTGTAAAAATCCATTGTTTTCATTCATGTGCGTCCTCTGCAACGCATTCCCACAAGAGCTACAGCTGGCAGTAACACAACATAAACAGCTCCCTTATCTTCCGAGGTCATTGCGTGGTTTTTGGCTGATGAAATGTAACAGTATTTTTGATTGGTCAGTCTTGCAGTCTCCAAGGAATGAAATCGCTCCATACAAAGGATTTGTTTTTGTTTACTTCTTTACAGTAGTTTCAATCATGCCACAAAAAAGGAAGTAAAACCTGACACAAATCAGTGAGCAATCGCCTCATTTTTTGGACAAAGTGTTGAAAATAATTCTTTGGGTATATCTTCATCGACTTCATCGACTGAAACTGTCCTTGCTAACTTTCTTGGAACCCATGGTGCTATATCTTAGCTTGGCTTTACACTGATTTACACTGATGTAAACACCTTTTGAACGGCTCCTGGACGTATGCGCAACTTAGTCAGCATTTGGTGTGTTCAGCCGTATTTCGAAAATGCTTTGTATGCCAATGCAAATTCCTTGCAAAATGTAAATACTTAAGGCGAAAATTCATAATGTAGGCGATTTGTATGCCGAGGTTCCACGTTACGTATATGTGTGTGTGTGTGTGTGTGTGTGTGTGTGTGTGTGTGTGTGTGTAAATATATATATATATATATATATATATATAGTCAGAACTCTAATATATATAGTCAGAACTCTAATAAGTCAGCAGGTGGTGCTATTTGTTTCAATAACTTTCAGGGAAATCTACATTTCTAAATTACTCACAGTTGCTGAGTCCAGAAGCACAAAAACAACATAAAAGCACAAAAATAAATATGAAATACGAAAAAATAAGCAATGTTGCTTTTGTGCTTTTTCCCCCCCATATTTATTTAGCTTTAAGATGAAGGTCTGTGTAACGTTATTTCTGTTGTTCCCAATAAATACCTTTTAATTGCAAGTGGAGGGAGTCCTTTCTTCTTTACATTCTTGCCATGTATAAAAATGTTACTCATTTCGTCAGATATCTCAGAGGTAGTTGTATTCTGTAACTGTTGACTGTGGTTCTCTGAGGATAAACTAAAGGAAGCTACACACAGTATGGGTGTTGTTTACAGTGACTTCATCAGATTATCCACTGTTACACAAGGTGGTTATTTTTGTAACCACAGATGTCTCATGAACTTGAAACATGTCAACATCAGCTGCATTCCATCAAATAAAAACATGTCGAAACAAGATAACAAGGGACAATCTGCTGCTTCCTTCTACTTTGTGGAAGATGATCTGAGATGGAGGAGGCAGAAAACAACCACACGTTTCAATGTAGATTATTCTCCATTGCTCACTCTCAAACTTGTTTTTCTTGTGACCCTTAACACGCACGGCTGCAACCCATTGACGAGTGTCAACTACTAGCAACGACTAGCATGCTCTTTAAATTTGACTTTCTTTAAGTGCCTGAATTGCTTTATAAATTAAAACTAGAATTAACTCCTCATGGTTGTATGTCCCCACCAAGCTGTAGTTTACATCCATGCATGGGCGTGGTTTTGAAAAGTGGTGGGGACATAATGCCTCAGATGAAAAAAACATGTTTTTAAATGGTCTTCAGGTGATTTTAGACGATGTAATGAAGGGATCAGTATGAGGTCAGAGTAGATAATTACGGCGAGAAAAAAAACTGCATAACAGCGCATCAAAAGGCCGTAGCCTAGACTACTACAGAGTCGACCAGAGGAAAATACTCATCATAAAACACACAACATCGAGCGCAGCGGACATTTAAGTCACATGACTGATGTTTGGTCCGATGGTTTCATCTGTTTTATACTTAATGCAGGAAATTCACACATCATCTGCAGATGCTGACGTTGTTGCGGCTGTTTGTTTGTTCTCAGAGAGAAAGTGGAAAACTTGGAAAAGAAGAAACTGTGTCAACAATTTGTGACAGCTACTGATCGGAGCATGCACGTTTTGGGGTCATTTTAAGAATCGGTAGGTTAGGGGGGATTTTTTTCTTTTAGCTTACTTTACTTTCTTGGACAATGCACATTTATTTCTTCTTTATTTACATTGCATTATACAGTATCTTCTTCTTATTTTTCTTATTGTGCAAATAAAACTCTCAAAGCCTTCTCATTTTTTCGTTAACATTTCTTGGTACAAGCTGTTTTTTCACAAATAATGCTGTTAAAAAGTGGTGGGGACATGCATCCATCCATGTCTGTCTAGACTCATAATATATGTAGTGAAGACTTTGAAGGAATTTAATAAAAAGGTATGAAGTGTAGTTTTTGGTGAAACGTGGATGTGTCACACACACACACAGCAGAGAAGATCCGACAGTGTCACCAATTCTGTATCCGACTGAATGTCTCCCCTGCTGTTCCTGGGTTATGGTTTTGAATAACGGCCAGAAAAGCATTTTTTGCAGAACATTATGATGTTGACCTTTGACTTTTTGGGTATAAAATGCCACCATTTTATCCTATTAGACATTTGTGTGAATCTTTGTCATAATTTAATGTATGAATTCTTGAGTTATGGCCCAAAATGTGTTTTGCGAGGTCACAGTGACCTTTGACCTCCTCCTCGAGTCCAAGTGGACGTTTGTGCCAAAGCGGAGGCATAAAAACATTCAACATGATATGCAACATATTTTTCTTTAATTAGAGCCATTTATCATGCCATGACACCGACTTCCCCTCCCAGCACAACATACTGCAGCTCACAATACTGTTTCTGGGCGAAGTCATTGCACATGACGACACGTCATGTGCTCAAAATCACGCGCCGGCGCCACAGAAATAATGCCAACGGAAAGTCAATTAGGATCCTTTGTCGTGGTGGACACACTAATTCCCTCCGTCTCAAAGTCCACGCAGGAAGGACGGGTCAGAGAAACACAGGAGACCGCTGCTCGTGTCCTGTGTCAAACCAAAAGTCAACATTGACTCATTTTAACTTACGAAACGTATTTAACTTATGTCACATACGTAATGTACTTAATTTATTTTAACCCAAACCGTGATTTTTTCCAAGTAGTTTTGGCTCACAGTACTTTCACCCAGCAGACCACTGTCCCGCGTGAAACCAACGTCTCTCCGTTCTCCGTATATCAGCGTTGCTTTGGCTTTTCTGTCCCCGTTTCTGACTCTGCTCTTTGATATAGCTTAAGCACTTTGCTGTCATGCAGTCTTTTCCACGTGATCTTCTCCAGGTTATAGTCATGGTTGCTGTAGAAAATGACACGGGTTTTAATATCCTTCTCAAAGTAGTAGTTGGAGTATTTCTGGTAGTCCTGGGTCATGAATCCATATGCACTCACCTGAGAAAACAGAACAGGGACGATTGAGAATAACTCACACCAAGAAAAGGTTTTTAAAAACAAGAGTTTGACAAAAAAAGATCCTAAAAAACAGGGCATTTAGAGAAGATCAACGCCGCACTCTCATGTCTGTGAAACATGCAGCAGATGGTTAGCTTAGCTTAGCATAAAGACTGGAAACAGATGGAAACAGCTAGCCTCGGACCAAAGATAAGCTGCCAATTAGCACCTCTGTAGCTCACTAATTAACACGTTAGGTCTCAACATATGAGGTGTAAAAACGACAATTTGTGGTTTTCCAGAGGTTTGCACTCTGGACCATTTAAGAAACCACTGCACCTGGCTGAGAAATAGTCCCACACATAAACCCCCGTAAAACCACTAACTGTCGTTTTTACACATCGGTTTATATATGCATTAACCCTTGTGCATCCTTAAGGACATTATTGGCTTTTCAACTTTACATTTTTCAATCAATTTGGCTGTGTTCATAAGGCCTAAAATTGGCAAGGGTTTGAGGGTTTATTTTTTTAATTTTGGAAGTTTAACCTCAGCTCTTATAATGAACTGTGTATCCAAAATACAGTTTCAAAATGATAGTTTTCCACCAGATTGCAGCTGTATATTATGGAGCAATGCATCAAAATCAATGTTGCTAATCATCAATATATCCCAGATAGGGATGGGACAATAATCGATTTTATTGTAAATCACAATAAGTTGATTGTGGTGAATTTCCATCATCAGGATAATCGTGGGGACATGTCCCCAGCGTAAATTACACTTATGCTTGGAATTGTCTCATCTAACTCTGCATACTCAGCATATTTCCCTGATTGTCGAACAATTCTTTCAAGAATTTAAAATCCATACATTTAGAGTTAACATGTGTGTAAATGATTGTCTGTAGAGGCACAGATACCTACAGATATATGGAGACGTGTAGGTACAGTAACTCACAGTGTCGCAGGTGTGCAGAGCCAGGAAGAGAGCGAAGGCCCCGTTAGTAGGTCTGACGATCGCCCAGTAAGAAGCATTCAGATGTGGAGACGGTAAGAACCTGTCAGCCAGTGTCAAAAAACAAACATTCAAATCTACATTTTACACACAGCCTCCAAAGTGAAACAAAAACTAGGATGTTGGAAAAAAAAATACATTTATTGTTATTTGTTTTATTATTACTTACTACTGTTTTGTATTTTATTTTAAATTTGTATTATTATTTTTTTAAATTTGTATTATTATTACTTTTTAAAAAGTATTATAATTGTATCTTCCCCCCTATTTTGAACCCCCCCCCCTTTTTTATTAACTAAAAATGCAAGTGACAAAACTGATAACTTGTAATGTAAATAAATGCAATAAAGTGATATAAAAAGACGTTATTTATAAAATTTATATCTGTTGTAACTGTTTGTAATGTTAGCAAACATTTTACTTGTTTTTACTTTTATTTATTTTTTGGTACTCAGATCTTTCCCATAAGTAAAAGTATCAATACCACAGTGTAGAAATACTTAATTACAAATAAAAGTTATGCATTTGAATTTTTGAATGATTTGAATGCAGGACTTTGACTTGAGTATTTTTAGACAGTAATATTGCTACTTTTACTGAAGTAAAAGATCTGAATATTTCTTCCACCACTGGAAATACTCAAGCAAAGTATCTCAAAATCATTTGTACAGTACATGAGTATATGTACTTAGTTACATTGCACTACAGGTTATTATCATTGTTAGAATAAACCATAAAAAGTAAAAGGTTTGGGTAGGATTGTGGTTGACCTGTTTCGCACGTATCTGAGGAAATCCTGGTGCAGAACGTAGAAGCGGGTCTCATTGTACTGCCCGGCGTAGTACGTCCTCGGCCTGCGGGGGTAAAACACAAAAGTCAGTGGTGATGATGAAAGAATGATGTCTGTACAATGCAGTTAATACTCTCTCCCTCTGCTGGATCTTACACCTCCGGTTACATTGTGGGTATCACGGCAGCCTGGTCTCATGAAATGTCATGTGAATAACACGCCAAATTGTTAAGTCATTTCGCATATTACCACAACGTTTTTTAATGCTCATTTTACGCCACGTAGTCGCACCGGGATTTCAACCCATCGGCGTCAATATTACAGGCTCAGAGCAACTGCTCCGCAGGTGAGGAGACGTAGAATAAAGACAGAGAAAGTCTGTTTATGGCGGGAGGGAGGGGAGGTGGATGTAAACACACTTTCATCCAGGAGACTGTCGTTTGTGACCAGTGTTGATTTGAACTGTTACTTACGGGCTGTGACCAACTTAATGTTACGGTTAGAGGAAAAACTGGAGGCAACTGCAGCCAATTTGCCGGTCAAGTCACTTGTGAGGATATTCATGATTATTATTCCGATAAAGGAAATTCACCACGATCAACATGTTGTGAGTGTTTTTTTAATTGCAGTCCACGATAAAATAAATGATTGTCCAATGCCTATAGTTCCAGCACTGGAAATACTGTATATGTGTTTTTGTGTGCATATCTTTACTATAATACAGACAGATTTGATATTCACCTCCTGTTTTTATAAGAACCAGCAGTGACCCTTTCTCCTTTGAGAAGACCCTCGAGCCAAAAGAAATCCCTCATCCCCTCCGGAATCATCACGTACTTTATACCCTGACAAAAGAGGACGACAGATGAGTGTGCATGTTTTGGGGTACAAGCCATTATTATATTACACATTGCATTGGAGTGTGAGTACCTCATCATTAGGGACAGATTTGTAGCCGTACTTCCTGAACAAATACGGCGACGTAGTGATGGAGTGAGCCGTGTGAATGTACACCGACGTTCTGTTTCCCACGTCCTCCTCGTAACCTTTGGTGACGGCACCATTCATCCTGCCACACAAACACACGCACATGTGAGAGTAGCCTTCAGAAATACATTTTCAGAAGCTTAGAAACCATTTTATATGATTCCCACAGAGAATCTGATGTATGATCAAACATGACCGCAGATGCAAAAGGCAAATAGGTCAAAATAAATGAATTAAAAGAGACTACAGACTGTAAAAAATAGTGGACGTGGGCCTGAAAAGTGAAGCCAATGTGGAAGTGTCTTAAACCAACATTTTGGTCGCCTGAAAATGCCTTGATCAGCGTCCGGTTGTACTAAAAGACACTCGAGTCTAGTTTGGTTTTGCATCCATAATTCCATATAGTATACAGAGTACATCCCTACTTTGACATTAAAGTCTTTTTTCTGTTAATCAGTTTTAGCAACAACTTAAGTAATACTACATATATACTACGACAATAAAAAAAGGATTGCATACTTTTGATGCTGTATAAAAAAAGAAAAAGGTGACACCTTTGAAGGAGCAGCTGTAATTTGTATGTGCGTAGAAAGCATCACATTACATTAAACATATCTGGGTACACATGATATGAAAAAGAACAGCACGGCAGCAAATCAAAGGTATTTTTTACAGAATTTCACAAGAAAGAAATCAAAACATCCTGGAGCTGCATCCGTGTTGCCCCACACTGAACAAACTCAACTCTGACATGACTGATACGTTGGTGGTTTGAGAGGTGGCTTTAGTCCGCCCATGTTTATAGACTCTTCTTTTCAGTGCGTCAGAGCATACAAGACTAATAAAGCAAAAGAAAACACTATTTGCTCTCCAGTGGTCATACATGTTTAAGCTAACAGTAGAAGGCGTGACCGACTGTTGACAGGCTGTGTATACAGCAGGGCTTCAATGTCAGTGTGAACATGTGTGTTGGTGTGTGCACAAATCAAGTCCTCGTAGGATCTCCTCTAAAACTAAATATTGCCTTGGCAAATATAGGGAATGATTAGAGCTCCTTATATCCGCCACCTCTTACAGATGTGAAGGAAAAACATCATAGCGGAGCAATTTATTCTCATGAACGGCTTTGTATGATATCCTACCAACCGATCGTATGACATCGCTTACAAAATATGGCCGCCGTTCGATCGCTGTTTTAAACATGTGGTTAATGTTGTGAAACAGGACTACATTTAGGCAACAAAACTACAAAACTATGGTTAGGGAAAAAAAAACTGGGTTTGGGTTAAAATCCCTACTTCCGTGTTATAAATAAAAGATGCTCCCGCCCGACGACGGCCACAAGAGGACGTCGTCTACAAATAAAACCTCAATATGGCACGTAATAAGCTGGGCCTCCTGGCTCACAATTACATGGGTTATCTAGAAATTAGAGTGCATTACTTTTTCATACTAATTACTATGAACAGTGAATGAGAACAGCCTGCACTGACTCAGCAGCCTGCTCTCACAAAATAGCAAATGACTAACAGGCCAATTTGTTGAGTCATTTCATGTGTTGTCACGACGTCTTTTTTGTCTTTTTCATGGCATGTAGTCACACAAGGCCTTCTTATCTTATTTTCATTTCATTTATTTATTTAAGGTGGGACAATGCACGGCTCATCTGCAGTCCCTGGCTGGTTGATGGCATTAAAAGAAAACAGGCAAAAACACAATGAGCACAATAAAAACCGGTGTGCTTTTTATGCACTTTCCCATGATCTTCTATGAGTTACCTGTCACATTGCTTTGAAACCTTATTGCCCGCCAGTTGGGGCCTAACAAAAAGAAATCTAGGGTTATTTCTTACCGAAAAATGTAATCGTGAGCATCGATCTCTTTCCCCATTTTAGAGCCACCGAGGATCCCTGCGGTGCCCACCACAGCACAGCGCACACAGCCGCCGCTGCCGGGCTTTGGAAGGAGTAATGGCTCTTTTGGCTTCGGGATCAACTTCACCGCAGCCATCACTTCTGCAAAAAACACAAAACATAAATAGACTTTATTATACATTGCACCCCAGTGCTCACCTGCTACTAAATGTTGGTATGATACGAGGAGCGACCTTTCACATTACACATAAGTCATCTGAGAAAATGATTCATGATCAAACTGCTATTAGATTTTTAGAACAGTTTTGTCAAATGGGGCCTCAATGCAGGGGCAGCCCTAACATTTTTTGGAAAACAATTTTTTTTTTGACCGAAATAAACTTAATCCATTCATTCATTCAAGTTTTTATTATTATTATTATTGTCTTTTTTTATGGTGTTACAGTCTGTATTTCTGTGGTATCTGTCAGTCACCTTTAACTGCATTAACCTACCTGTATATGAAAGGTGCTACCTACCATCATACTTTGCTTCCATGAAACCAAAAGGATTGTTGAAATGTGAAAGCCGGTTCCACTCGCTCATGTTGATATTGTCTTTGTGCAGAAACAAACGTATGTTCGGAAGGAATGCCTTCTTGAAGCTCTTGTCTTCAGAGTTTCGTAGAGACTGGGGACATGTCTGAGAATGTAGGATAAAAATATTAAATTATTATATTTAAAAATAAAACACAGAAAATGTTTATCTAAAACCACTGAATTAATGAAGTCCCTTTACATGAAGAAACAGCAGGCAATAAACCAAACAGGCAAAAATACAATTTAACTGTTTATGGACGGATTATGAGACAATGGGCCCCCGGGCACAGGCATGTTAGAGGCCCCCCACCCTGTCTACATAGGTGGTGGTCATTTTAGGTCTCTTGGTCGTTTTGCATCTCCTTGTAGTCATTTTATGTCTATTTTTAGTCATTTTGCATGTCTGAGATTGTTTTTGCATCTCTGTAGTCATTTTGTGTCGTTTGTAGTTGTTTTGTGTATGTTTTTGGGTCATTTAGAATCTCTGTCATCGTTTTGTTGTTTAAGTAAGGCCGTTCAGTAATCCCTCCATGGACAACAGTAACAATTTTAAAGGGAAAAGCAAACAGAAAATCCATGAATCACACCAAAGACACACAAGAACATGTGGCTGTGCAGACTACCCACTCCCACAGAGTTTTATGTTTCTGTCCTGTCTTGTTATAACACGCTTACTGTATGCCAGGGTGGAGCATCCTGGTTATAAACATCCTCAAAATCCCACCGAGGAAGCTTCTTGAAGGATTTCTTGGAGAGGACGGGCATGGGAGTCTCAGCCACAGCGCCACGTGTAGAGCGTCTCACTCGATCCGTGTTTAGCTTTGTCACTGGGTTTGTTTTTGTGGAATCATCAGTTCTTGCTGTTTGTACAAACACGACAGGTGGTGGAGTCGAGTTTCCTTTTTCATTCCAGCTGAAGAAAAACAACATTTCTCCACCTCCGTGTCTCTTTCTTGCCGAGGACGTAGTCCAGCTGATGTGGAAATTTGACAAAAGATGCAAAGAATTAGCAAGATGTCTTTACATGAATGAAAATGAATGTCTTTCTAGACTAAATACAACTTACCTGTTGCTGCTTGAAAAATTTTCCCATGACACAAGAAAAACTATAATGCCAGCTGAGATCACAATCAGCAAAGAAAAAATCCTGGAGGTTTGGACTGCCATTCCTGAGTGAGAACGGGAGGCTTTGCTGTTCAATTAAGGACTAACAAGTGTTTGCTTTCTCTGCTGGTATTTGTGCCCAGGTACAAAAGAAAGGTGTCTGACACTTTGTCACCAAACGTTATTGGGCAGGGCTACGGCACAGTTTACTGATACAGATCACACACCTTCACAGTGGTACATAGTTGGTTTGTTACACAACAGATGGGATGTACTGCAGAAGTGACTGCAGGATTTGTACCTGTTACAGATGTAATCAGGAAACTAGATTTAAAAAAGATTATGTAGTAAATTACCCAAATTAATTATAATATAAAACCAATAAAAGCAATAGTCTTTTATCCCATTTATTTACATATGGGTAGCTCAAATGCTGCTCTGTGCTGGAAGAGATCCTTTGTGTGGATTATTGACAGTTTTTCAGGATTCCTGTGGGATGGGAGTCAATTTCACTATTCGTCACAGGACTGGGATGTGACAGGAAAAAAAAGGAGTTGCCGGGACAGGAATCATAATAACAATAGGCCAGTTTTTATACTATGTAAATATGCAGTTTGAATGTGTATAAATGCTATTGTCTTTATTTTGAACACAATTCCAGTCATTCTGTTATCTCTTTTTATTTATTTTTGAAATGGGAATGGGATGGGACGGGTATGTATTAATGTATTAAATATTTAATACAAAAATAAAGGCTTTCATAGAACCAAAAGCCTATTGCTGCTTAGTCTGCAGATCAAACCAAATGACAAAAGACATATAGTAGAAAGAAACTGAAAAGGGTTGGGGGACGGCTATGCTACGTCAAAGCGATTTGGCTTTGTATTATTTGCAGATAATTTATCGGCTATAATTTCATTATCGGAATAATACATCATAATATAAATCTCCTATGATATATATTGTGCATCCCTGCAAAGTAGGTCATATTAAAACACAACACTAAGAGTGCTCTGATCCTGATCACTGGGTCTGTTTGAAGCCTTCTTTTTATTTAGGCTTTTTTATTTAACCATTCTTAACATTGTATATTAAGCATTGAATTTAGGCTATATGAGAAAGTATCGTGAATTGACAACCGTTTATTTATTGGCAGGCAACATGTGCAACATATTTTGGTCTGTAATATTTATTAATTTTATTAGCCACAGATAAAAATAAGATAGGCCTAGCTGATGTGTGATATGTTTGGATGTGTACAGAAACCTATAGAGGACTGTTACATTGACTGCTGGAATGTGAAGATGCCTTGCAGGTCTATACTTTTATTATGTACATGTAATATGTATTTTTATGTAGGCCTATTGTCAGATAGCCTTGCTGTTTTTAATTAGTTGATATTGTTTTTGAGGAATGCAATCTCAA
This sequence comes from Heterobranchus longifilis, assembly GCA_028570985.1. Classification (NCBI taxonomy): domain Eukaryota; kingdom Metazoa; phylum Chordata; class Actinopteri; order Siluriformes; family Clariidae; genus Heterobranchus; species Heterobranchus longifilis. Next base: position 2,527 of record JAOVVB010070287.1, on the reverse strand, counting down.
TAATCCTTCGAGAAATTGTAATGTACTTCATTGTTCTAAATAAAGTTAAAAAAAAATAAAATAAAAACTATCTCTATCCTCATTCATATTTTAAGACGCTACAGATTATATCCAGCTACAAAAAAGGCAAAACGTTTTTACGACAGTACAGAGGGTCGTTGCTATGGAGACGAGACGCAGGTTTCAGACAGTCTGGTTTCATAACATACCAGCGCATTGTAATTACAGTCAGAGACAGTGGAGTTTAAGTACAGTAGTTGCAAGTTTCGACAGGAAACATTAACTTGTTGGTGGTGAACCGTGGGCGTAGGGCTGTGCTTCCTACCCAGCTCTGCTCGACAGCTGCCGGGGGACAGCTACCAGGAGCTAACGGTACATTTTGGTCGATACGTACCGGACTACGGGAGGCTAACTACATCAGCTAACAGCTAACGATGGCGTTTCCATGATGCGGAGCGTGTTAACAAGTTTGCCTCGCCTCCATCAAGGTAAATTAACTTATTACATGTAACATTATCATTGAATGGGGCAGCAGATTAGCTATACAGTTGACACGCCATGGCATAGAGAGCAGGAGTGAGAGGGAGAGGCCATTGCTAGCTGCTAAGCTAAAGTAGCGCTAGCTAACAGAGTGTAAACAAGTGTAGCATCAGTGAGAAAGTCGCTAAAAATAGAGCTATTTGTGCTTGAGCAGAACTAGTGTAGGTTTAAATTCATTAGCCGCTGTACTGAACAATATAACTAAATTAACTGGGTTGAGCTAGAGCAGCAAACATATTCTACCAGTGGCCAAAACTGAAGACTGCGAACCGGAAATGAGACAACATGCTTACCGCAGCTGCACGTCAGCACGTGGCATCATCTGATCAGCTCTTCTGAGCGGCCTTTTATAGAGACCACATTTGATTATTTAGAACCAATATCAGCCGATTATTATGGAGGATGGAGGCTGCCAAAATAAATAAATTGATTTGCCATCACATGTACCAAAAATAATATTCCCTGCTCTATTTACATTTGTATTAATTCTCCTATTTATGTATTTACCTTCCTATTTAAGGCTCCCTTTTATTTATTCGTTTTTTAAATTAATTAATTATTTATTGTATTTTTTTATTTATTTTTAATTATTTATTTTAGTTTTAGTTTTAAATTTATTTATTATTTTCCCTTTGCACCCCCCCCTAATTATAGCAGCCACTGTAAATGTGCATGCACAAACTGTGTATGCGACACAGGCCACACAGTTTTCCAGCCTTTTCCAAAAAAATCCAGATAAAACCAATCAATCAGCATTAGAGTGTCACTGCACACAATAAATAGGCTTATATTGTTCTACATACTTTATAATGGGTGCAATCATAGATAACATTTGATAGTTGTCTTGTCCCACATTGTGCCACAGCAACGCTAAAATAATGTGTGCATTAATACGAGAACTTAAGAAGATATTTTAAAGTAATGCGAAGGTGACTTTCCATAGTAAGTAATTACTTTTTAATGCAGTAATTGGTAAAGTAATTCAATTAATTTTGAGAGAAGTATAACTGTAAATAATTACTGATTTTCAGTAACTTGCATTACACTGTTTATGACAGAAAAAAATAAGCCATTGTCAGAAATTATGGAGCCATGTGTTCTTTCTTTTCCAGCTCCATTGTCCGGAATTATTCATTTAACTTTTTTCCAGCAACCCAAAATTAAAACAATGAAGACATTTCCCTCTCATTTTAGTAGGATTTTATTTTCAATTCATACTGGTATACACTGGTAACATGTTTTATACTTCCTGTGAATATAATCCAATTGACCATATTTCTATCTGTATTTTACACCATGTTGACACTTTATTTTAAAAACTGGACGTAGTCATGCATACCCTTGTGGCCATTTGATGTTGTTTACCATGAATGTCAGTATTGTCACACCAAACACTAAACCCTCACAGTCTTAATTGACGTCACCTGTGTTGTTACCAGTTTGATATGGTAGAAACAGGAACGGGACAGCACTTTGCAGCAACATATCACCTTACCATGAAAATGCCAAAACATGTTATAATTGTGGGTTTGTGACTTTTTATTTTGTTTTCTTTACAGCCAAGGAAGGTTCTTAGGACTCAAATAATCAATTTACTATTTTTTTGTCAAAACAGCATCATTAAGCAAAATAATGTTTGCTGAATAAACCTGGTGTGCTTGCATTCCTCTGATTTCATGTGTTTTTATGAACCATTTTGTTGCGTTAATTTGTACAAATGTACAAAGAACATTAACCTTGTATAAAACAAGGAGAGATGTAGTGTACCAGGTTTTAGCAAATTGTTATTTTCCACCCGTAGTCCCTGGACAGGCAGCTATATATCTTAAATCCTTAATGTTAATGTTTCTGTGTAAATTTAATATGCCAGGCTGAACTAGGGCTGCACGATTAATCGTTAAAAGATTGTGATCTGGATTCAGGCATGTACACCATCTAATTTCTGAAGGGCAATGATTTGGCCATATTTGCTTTGGGGAGTTATACA
>JAOVVB010070277.1:0-14020 GCA_028570985.1 Heterobranchus longifilis | reverse complement strand
GGCTTTAAAGCTGCTGTCTGTGGCCTTCGGAAACATGCACTCCTCTTCAAGGATGGACATGATGCCCAGCGGCTGGTGGAAGAGCGCAGAGTTACATACGTCCCTGTGAAACTCACTCGTCATCCAACTCGATCTATTGTGGATAAAACGCATTTTTCACCTTTTCGATGAGATCGATGCACGCCTGAAGGTCCAGGCCGAAGTCGATGAAGGTCCAGTCGATGCCCTCCCTCTTGTACTCCTCCTGCTCCAGGATGAACATGTGGTGGTTGAAAAACTGTTGCAGTTTCTCATTTGTGAAGTTGATGCACAGCTGCTCAAAGCTGTTGAGCTGCAACAGACAGAGGAACAGCATGAAAATCATCCTGCAGTTAACTCATCACAATGAGAAAAGATGAGGCACAAACAGAACACATGTTGATATTAAACCAAAAGTATGGCCATAGAAATATGCACGACCAGAGAGTCACAGTAAAGCGTTTCATTATTTAATAACTAATTGTGCAATAAAAAATAGGCAGCAATACATGTGTTTGCAAATTAATTTATTAGTATATAAATAAATAGACTAAATTACAAAGTAAACATATTATTTGATATTTTAATGGACAATAAAAAGAGGGATGTTAAAAAGAACGTGCAAATAAAATGTTAATCAATCTCTCTCTGATTGGCTATCACCTGGAAAACCACGCCCATTTCTGCATGACCTCTGCTGTGACAAGAGTGTTGTTAAATTTGACTAATTTAGCGTCTGGCCAGTTAGCTGGACCATGCTTTCATGCTAACTTACTGCTGTCACTCATATGGCGATCACTTTGGTGGTCTGATAAACAGTAAATTCATCAACGCAGCCATCGACGCTTACACGGAAGTGGCCGTGTTTTTCAAGGTGATAGCCAATCAGGGAGAGCTTGTTACATCCCATGGCTGATTTGCATTGTTTTACCTCGTTTTACCAGCACAAACAGTCACAGAAAGGTTAAATGGAGAAGCTAAGCAAATCGAATAGCTACTAGAAAAAGGAAAAGCAGCAGGGAAATGGAAATGCAAAAGGGAAAGGAAATTGCCCTTTTAAATGCCTGATTAAAATCTGTATCCTTAATTCAATTTGTAAATCCAGTTCAAATAGAGTTTTAAATTATATTATTTATTTATGAATTCATTATACTTATTCCTTTTATAATTCCACTTTAAAAAAAAAGATTATTCTTTGGCTTTTCTGCCTTTATTGATTTCTGAAGGTAGACAGGACAGAGGAGAGAGAGACATGCAGCGCTGCCACTGATCCACCAGCGTGCCCCAAAATTCCTCTTTTTATTGCACATTAAAATATCACATTATGAATTACTTTGTAATTTAATCTATTTATTTACAGATTAATAAATTAATTTGTAAACAAATAATATATTATTATTTCCTATTATTATTGTACAAGTAGTCATGAATTAATGGAATGCTTTATTATTATTATTATTATTATTATTATTATTATTATTATTATTATTATTATATACTATTACTGTCTCTTCTGGTCCTCCACATAGAAACAGAAAACCAGTTTGTTGGTATTAGATCTTAATAAATATAATTTTTAGATTTTTGGATCAACTTACTTCAAAGATCTCGAACCCGGCGATGTCCAGGACCCCGATGAAGTACTGGCGAGGCAGGGAGGTGTACAGCGTGCGGTTGATCCGTCCCACGAGCCATTTGAACATACGGTCATACGTGGCTTTGGCCAGAGCGCCGACGGCGTAGTTAACCTGCAGCACACACACACACACACACACACACACACACACACACACACACACACACACACACACACACACAAAGGAGAAATACAGTTGTCAGTCACATGAATAGCCTCTGTTGCTTAGATACCAGATTCTACTGTGTGTGAGTTTGCGAGTGTATTGATGGACTGAGGATTAAGAAGCCGTAACTCATCTGCACACTCGTCATCCAGCAGAATGGAGATGATTGTTTTCTACCCTGTTGTTTGATGCACTGTGCCTCATTTTCCACTTCATATTACAGAAAAATGATCTCATTGTCTTTCAGATGATTAAAACAGATTGTGATTCGCTCACAACAATTTGCTGGATTCAATTTACACTTGCACATTTAGTTTTTGGCCATCTCGGATCTTTTTTTTAAATTTTTTTACTGACGACGATTTAGCCTCTGGGGGCCAAGTTTTCGGGGCTTCCGGTGTAGCTCGTATGTGTGGCTTCCGCTCCGTACGGACGTCCGGGCCGAGACTTCCTCTTCCGTGCGCCTTTTTTCAAAGGCAATTGTGTAATCCAACTTTGAAAGCAATTTGTTTCTTTTATTATGCGAGTCGAGCGTTTCTCCACACACTACACAAACATCGATACTTTTTGTAGGTGTTTTAGATCCAGGCGACATTTCGAGCGTTCCGCCTCTTTCGCTCACAGACTTTTTACCTGCTACAACTGAAGCAAGTTTCACCTCCGCTCAAACGTGACTCGTCAGTACTACTCAGACTACAAAAGGAAACCAGAATGCTTCCGATTCCAAAATCTTGACCCTCGCCTGCAGAATCTGCAGAGACGGTGACGCGTCAGAATTTAAAAAAAAGAAAAGCAATTTAATTATAATGACTTGTTGAACAAAACGATGGTCAAAATATAAGACAGCTTTACGTGGTTCATTTGAATTTCAAGGACTTTTCAAGCACTTTGTTAAAAAATGGGTTATTTTCAAGGTATTCCAGTACTTTTCCTCAAAATGCAAGCACCTTGTATGAACCCTGTTAAAACGATGACACCAAACACAGACGGCAGACGTCGCACCTCCTCACCTGTTCGACATTCTGTCCCTTCACCACATACTCATTCCCCACCTTCACCCTCGGGTGCAGGAGGCCCTTGATGAGATCAGCTGAACTGACGCCCATCAGGTACGAGGCCTTGTCTGCACCTGGAGACCAAACAGGACAAAAAACAAATCACAAACCTGGCTTTTAAATCAAATGGTTGGTTTTTTTTTTTATTCCAGGAGTCTAATTGTTACTGGCTCTTACTTTCAGTGCCGTCAGCCTCCGCCTGCTCCTCGCGCTGCTTCTGCTTGAATTTCATGTTGCCGAAGTGCATGATGGCTCCCACTATTTTATAGCAGCCGTACTTCTCGTCGGACATGAAGCCGAGGATGTCCATCGCATGCTGTAAAGAAGCCAGCATGAGTTATCTCACAACTTCACAAATCTACTCAATCTGCGCTCGGCACGGTATGAAAAATTCATGTCACGATTATCCTGGCCAAAATAAGATTCACGACATTATCCCGATAATCAACAAAATATGTTTAAAACTCTTAAAAAGGCACAAAACACACTGGAATCACTTTTTTTTTTTTGCTTTGTTCAGACTTTTTTCAGAAAATATTACAACTTTTTTTCCCCGAAACATTCCAACTTTTTCCTTGAAACATGACAACTCTTCTCTCTGAACTTCACTACTTTTTTCTCGAAACATTACGACTTATTTCTCGAAACTAATATTTTCATTGCACCACGGATAGGACACTGTAGTAAACTGCAGTCAATTCATGAGGATATTCACGATTATCCCGATAATGAAAATTCATCACGATCAACTTATTGTGAGTGTTTTTTTTTATCGCGATCCACAATAAAATCGATTATTGTCTCATCCTTAATCTGCTCTATGATTTCTCTCTGTGTGGACAAAATGAAAGCTCATACGTCAGTGGCCATCAGCTCCTGTCCGTCGTCCATGTTCTCCACGGTGGTCACGCCCTGCGAACAGAAGTGGTAGTCGTACGGGTTGGTGGACACCAGCAGCATGTCTGCAACAAAGAGTTTACATGTCGCAGTTTAGTTCAGTTTATTTCAACTCATGCAGCTCAAATACAAAATAAAAAGATAAGATACAACTTCCTTAATCCTGAAGGAAATTGGAAATGCTCAAAAGTGACATAAAGAATATAGAATATAAATACATGTATAAAAATAAAAACAATAACAATAAAGTTATAGTGCCTAACAGAATAATAATAACGTAAGATAAATGATTAAATAAGTAAGCAAAAAAGAAAAAAGAATGTAACAGTGTGCATGATATTGAAAAAATAAATTGGCAGTGATATTGAGAAAGTAATAAAAGTAATATTGCACATGATATTATACATAAAGTATGTAAAAAATAAAATAATAATAATAAGACAAACTAGTGACAAACCAAAGCAAGTTTATGCTGACTGAAAAGGTGTCGGCTGAAGCCTTATTACATCTACATGTTTTACATTCATTATTCCATTTAGATTTATACACTAAAAACAAAACAAAATATATGTATATTATATATACCACAAAAGTCCCAAACAAAAATGAATATATACACTAGCTAGTGTTCATATCATAGTTTTATATTTGTTAATCATCTTATTTTTTAAATATATAAGTATATTAAGTATATTACACATTTTAATTTCCTTTTCAAAACTATTCCACAAATCAACTCATTTGATTATTATACTGTTTTTGTTGTTGTTTTTTGTAAATCCCTCATAGTTCATACTGACTCACTATAATTCTGGAAGCTTCTTAGTTTTTACTTCATACATTAATTGTGCAGTTTTAAAGTCCACCGAGTCTTTAAATTTGAGAGCGTGTGAGTTTATAAATAACACATTGATTGGTTAATGATGGTCAGTTTATAATTCTTATAGCTCTCTTTGTTTTGTAGGTATTTCCATAAACCTCCACAGTAGGTAATGTGTGGAACTATAAAAAGCTATATGTAATGAATTCTGATTGAGGATATCTTTTGTTTTGTGCAGTATTGCAATAAACTTTGACGTGTGTCTTTCCATGATTTATACGAGGTTTCCAGCGTAGTTTAACAGCTCCGGCTGCAGAAGCTCGTAATGAAACATCCAAAGCAGCGTGAGCGACTAACCTAACAGTTCGGGTTTCTTCTGCGACATGATCTGGTAGTAGATGTGGTAGCTCCTCTCACCGGGCTGCTGAAATATCACTCTGGATTTTTCCAGAAGATCTGAAGGACAGAAAGGAGAGTAGCGTGTTCATGTTAGACATGGAACCAGAAGAGAAACACGTGATGATGAATACAGTGTTTGAGCATGAACTCACAGATATCAATATCAGCCGAGGCCAGTTTTCCCGTCGGTCCAAAGTGGATCCTGATGAACTTCCCCTGTGAGGAAAATATCTTTTAGTCTTTTTCTTTTGTGGCAAAAATTCCAAGATATTAAATTTACAAAACAACAACTGATTCCTACTCCAGAATCTTTCAATAGAAGATATTCTGCATCTAAAAAACAACTAAACATGTTTAACATTGAACAATTATCTTTTTAACTCGATCTCTCTTTCTTGCTATTTTATTTATTTATTTATTTTCTTTTTGTCAAATTGCTCTCTCTATCTCTTTTTTTGTGAGGTTATATTGTCAGGTCATTATATTGCTGTGTTTATTCTTTGCCTGTATATATATATATATATATATACATATATGAGAATGCTCCAGAAATCGACCAAAAGAGCAGGATTATCAAATCAATTTGAATGTATAAACTGTAAACCAGTGATACTCAATTTACAGCCCGTGGGCAAAATCTGGCCCTCAGACCATTTTCTAATTTACAATGAAAATAAATTGATAAAGCTTGTTTATGAAAAGAAAAGTGCCAGAGGAGGATCCAAATATGCTTTTCAACATTTAAGTGATTGCGTGATGGAAGAGATTCCAGCTTTAATGTTGTAGAAACTCTTTCAAATGTAACCAAAACATTTACAACTAAAATGCAATTGCAGTTATTAAATGTAGGGCTGCAACTAACTTATCATAAGTAATTAGTAATTAGAATCACTTTCATTATGGATTCATTTGCAGATTATTTTCTAGATTAATTGTTTGGCCTACCAAATGTCAGGAAATAGTGAAAAATGTTTTGATGTCTTGTTTTTTAAAAAACAAAACAAAGATATAACATGAACAGAGCAGGAAATATTTGAGAGGTTGGAAACAGCATTTCTGACATTTGTGCATGAAAAATGACTTTAACAATTAATCAATTATCAAAATAGTTGCCGATTATTTTTCAGTCAATCAACTAATTGTTGCAGCTCAGTTTCTCAAATGCAATAAAATATCTGATTTATCAGACAGGCCGAAAGTCAGTCCTTGTGCCAAGTTAATTTCGTTAATAAGTTAATATTTAATTTCAAATTATAGAATTTCAAAGAAAGATGAGTTACAGGCCTTTTAATGTTTATTAATTTTATCTGATAAATAATAATGTTTCTTTATTAACTGGCCCCCGGGCCTCTATCATTTTGCAAAAGTGGCCCCTGGGCAAAGTAAGTCGAGTATCCCTGCTGTATACAGGAGATTTTCCAGCTACTCACAAAACGGGACGAGTTGTCATTTCTCAGCGTTTTGGCGTTACCAAACGCCTCCATGGCGGGGTTCGCCTCAATGACCTGATCCTCCAGAGTCCCCTGGGAGAGGAAATTAAAAGTAAAATGTCACATTATTTTTTTAAATAATTTATTTTAAATCATTGTTTAACATAATGGAGCTGCGTTATTTTTTTCTGCAGCTAAACTCACCCCTGTTTTGGTGGCAGGACCTTGCTGCAAAAGAACAAGATGAGAAGCGCGTGAGTGTCATATCATATAAAGCATGACTGAATAATGCTTTCACAAGCAAAGTCAAACATCATAACCAGCTGGAAAATTAGATAGTGGTTGTTAAAGCTGTGGTAGAAACCAATGGCCACCTTGTTTTATATGATGTGAACGCAGGGGAGAAAAAGGTAGGAAAAATGAACACAGAAAAGTCAAAACCAAAGCTCAAAGCAAAGGGAAAGATAATGGAACATTTTGAGCCAAAAAAAAAAAAAAGGAAATGACATGGAAAGGGAAAAATAAAAATAGTTAAAAAATCAATAAGAAAGAGTAAAGTGGCTGGAAAGGGCTACACAACACATGAGGGTAAAGACATGAATGTAATCAGTTCTCACATTGACCATTTTGACAGGGAGGAAAATGTATGGACACGGTTTAAAGGGGATACACTGCAGGATTCCTGGGACCAAAAAAATAAAAAATGAAGAAAAGAAAAATAAAATATAGCAAAAAAGCTGGGAAACAAAACTTTTGCCACATCAGCCTTACTCCTTTTTTGGCAGTTGTTTCCCCAAGAGCTGCCACAATGGCAAAATACTGAATGACACGTTTCGTGTTGACAGTTTTGCCAGCACCGGATTCTCCGCTATAGGAGTGTGAAAAAATAACAGTGTACATACAACAGGTAAAAAAGCTGGTAAAGGTAGTGTAGATCAAAAATAATTACACTGCATGTTACAAAGCAGAAAGAAAAAGAAAAAAAGTGAAGGATAGATTTGAGTAAAAGCCAAAAACTTTGGAGGAAAAAAATATTAAATCTTTAAAGTGGCTGTGTGTGGACGGTCTACATGTTTTAAGGCTGTTTATACAGTTACAAGCTTTCTGTTTCTTCTCTAATTTGTGACAAGACAAAGAAATATTATTCATTTGAAACAGCTGATACTTACGTGATAAGCATGGACTGGTTCTCCCGATCTGAGGAGGAGAAAACAACACAAGGCTTGTAACATGTCGCTGACGGAGATGTGCGGTTATAGTGCAGTTTGTGTGGAAGTGCATTGCCTTCACAATAGAAAAAAAGAAAATACCTTTTAATTACGACCTTTTCTCATAATTACGAGATATTTTCTCATATTTTCCCATAATTGCAAGATATTTTATCATAATTACAGGATATTTTCTTGTATTTTCTCATAATTATGAGATATTTTGTCATAATTACGAGACCTTTTCTCATAATTACTCTCAAGATATTTTCTCATAATTCCAAGATGTTTTCTCATAATTATGAGATATTTTCTCGTATTTTCTCATAATTACGAGATATGTTCTCGTAATTATGAGATATTTTCTTGTATTTTCTCATAATTAAGAGATATTTTCTCATATTTTCTCATAATTACGAGACATGTTCTCATAATTACGAGATATTTTCTCATAATCACGAGATAAGGTGTCTAATTCTTTTGCTTTTGTGAATGCAATGCGCTTCCGTACGAATGTGCTTGTGTGTACCGTATGTTGTTATAGAATATCTTAGTGTACACTCACTGCGCAGCATGTCATTGTATGCACTGTCTGCGATGGAGTAGATGTGCGGCGGCACCTCAGAGCGCCGTTTGCCTTTGTAGGCGGCGACCACGGGGGCCGTGTAGACGGGCAGCCATTTGTATGGATTCACCGTCACACAGAAGAGCCCGGAGTAGGTCTGCGGAAACAGAACACGACAACATTATGAGACATCACCGAAACGCCAAAAGGCCGTCTTCTGGGAACGTGGGAGAAACATCAGTCCTGTGATACTCACATAGATCATCCAGGAGGCGTAGCGTCTGCGCAGGTTACACAGCACAGACGCCTCATTGAGGTGTGTCAGCATGGCCATGTCTTCAATCATGTCATACCGAGGAGGATTCATCTGCTGGATGTCTCCGTCCTTCACTGTCAGAGTCTAAAGGGACGGACGCACGCCAGCAGACATGAGGAGGGGAACATGGGATTGTACTGTGCACATAGTGTTTTCATTCATTACTGCACTTACCCTCCCATCTTTGGTTTCAACAATGACTTTGTCACCGTTGAGCTCCTTGATCTCAATCTCAATGTACGCCTCTTTTTCATCAGGGACCCAGGCGCGCTTCTTACCTAGCAGTCAGAGCAGAGGGCAGGATGTTGGGATGCAGCACAACTCTCCATTATACAAATGTTGGCAGAGATTTAAAAGTAAAAATGCATTAAAGAAATACACAATACAAAATAAAAGTAGTACACAAATTAGTCTATGTGGCAAAATACTCATCTCAACAAGTGTGTTATTATAGAAATTAGTTAACACTAACTTTAACAGCAACTTTTCAAAAAACAAGTTTACAGTAAAATAGTGATAAATTGTAACATTTATTATTTCATTTTTAAGATAATATTGTTATTATTTTGGGCAGTGTTTAATTTGTTTAATTAAGTAATATTATTCATACACATTTTGTCATATTTCCAGACAGTTAATTATTTATTTAAAAACATTGTAACAAATGCAGCTGTAATGACGAAGATGAATCAAACACAATCAGCTGAATTTCTGTCTTATTTAAAACCAGATATGAATTTAATGTTGAATCAAAAACTGAATTAATTTCTGACATGAATATTTCTTTTATGCTATTTTCCCTATAGGGCTCCGTTTCTTTGAGCTCTCCTTATTAGGCCTACCGTCAAAGGGGATGGTGTGCGCCGACAGCAGCTCCAGATCAGATTTGCGTAAAAACTGTGCAGCCTCCCCGAACTCCTTCAAGTCATAGCTTGTCATGGTGGCAACTCCTCGCCGACCCCCAAAAACCAGACGAGGTGGGGAATTCCTTTGGTAAGAAAACAAAGCTTTGCGTTAGGGTAAGTACTTCTTTATATGTTAAAGCTGTTTTTGTTACTTCGGTCTTGACGAAAACACTGTGCGTAAAGAGCGCAAATCCACTATCACCAAGTGAGAATAAAAAGATAGAAACCTGCAGCGCGTTAACTGACACGTGCCAGCAGAGGTAAACAGTATCACTACACTACTGTAACTGACATTATGACTCTACAAGACGCTTTAAAGTGCAGCCGACCCGCGCGTAAAATGCGGAGTGATCAACCTACCAAACAAAAAGTTGTCCACTGACCTCAGGGCGAGCACAACGAAATAACAGCTTGGTGAAATGTGCCCTCCTTTATACTGTGTTTCCCAAGGTCACGGTCAGTGGACATTTGTCCCTCATTAGCATATGCCACCTCCTCCGACGCCTATTGGTGCTGAGCGCCTGTCTCAATTGACACAAAAGGAAAGCTACGTTTTTGTCATTGCGCTAAACCCAAGCCGGCTATTTTTGTATCCCAGTTATTTTATGCACTGTACACACTGCGAGGGAGTGGGAGAGAGTTGCATTTGGAGCATCCCTGTAGGGGGGAATTTTTTCACTCTGTAGATTTTGAAGGGCAATGCATCATTGCCTCTATACTGTGATTTATGTCCACATCTAGAAACAGAGGAGATTAAACAGAAGATTCTCAGGAAAACCACTCAATTATATGCATAGAATATTAAAAGAAAATGAAAGTCAGTAGTCTTAAGTACATATCTAGAATTTGGTAATTGTTCTTACAGACCTTCGACCTGCTGACAAACACAAATGAACTCTTCCCACTTTAGGTGACTGTGATGCTTACTGTATGATCTGGTGTTGGCCTCTAAGTAATAGCTCTGCAGCTTTTGTGCCGTTAAGTGCCAGCAGGGATGTTTGCTATTGTGTGTGGCCACAGAGGATGCAACCTTAGAAGAGATTATTTCAGGAGCTGTGTGGCATTAAACATGCTACTATAAATACACAACATTATATTAATAGAGAGAAACATGGCGCGTGGCTCCTACCACGTCAATAAAGTGCCTCATGTGAATTTTAAGCAATAAACACGAGTGACGATTCATTGAAGATATGTGACGAAAGATCTTCAATTTAATTTTAGTTTGTCAGATTGTTTGTAGGCGGCGATATGTGGAGCGTTAGCACCGTGGGCCTCAGATGAAAAGGTGAAGTATCTTGGTAACTATCCACTGGTGGTGGCACAGTGTGTTATATTGTCACACGTAGCTGCTGTAATTTTGTCTATCCAGTAATTCTGGCATTAGCGCTGCGCCTCTCACACTCTGGCTCCACCAGATCTGACCTTCAGAGCAAGGGGAGAGGTTGGTGCCTGGTATGAGAGCAGCAGGGTGACAGTGCAGCACGGGGGGAGGGAGAGGGGACCACAGTTTCTCAGAATAGACAAAGCCAGAGTCCAGCATTCCTGATACGGAGATTGACTGTTAACTGTTGGCTGCGTCGAATTCTGTAAAAGCCACGTAGATAAACTGAAGACCGGTGGTGGAAGAAGCATTTTTAACTTAAGTAAAAGTTCTAATACCACACTGTGTAAATACTCCAAGACAAGTAAAAGTCCTGCATTCAAAACCTTACATAAGTAAAAGTATAGGTAACTCTTTACTTAAAGGTCATGTCTATAATGAATTATAAGCACATTCATAAGACATTATAATGCATTTATAAGGCTTCATAAAACTCTTTATAAATGTATCATGCATCACAACTTATAACAAGGTTCATAAAAATATTATAAGTGGTGGACATAATGTATTATAAGTTCAGCATTCATAATGCTTTACACCTCCGTACCAACTTGTGTGTTTTGGAATATAAAGAATTAAATAATATATATATATTTTTTGTCTTACACTTAACTTGCAGCCAGCAAATACTGCTCAAAAGTCCTCCTAATTGTTTTATAGTATCATACATTGATTGATTTCTTTATTTGTATATAAGTGCCCAACCCTCGTGGGTTTACAAGACATTTCTGTTGCAGTGTTCAAACAAATCGTTACATTTAATTTCATTACAAAATTAAATGTTGTTCTACAGCTCGGTCTTAAACAAAATATTATACTTTCTCTCCCAATCTTGGCAAATAAAATCTGCTACAAAAACAAATAAGTTGTCACTGTCACTTTGGCATGGAGGTATAAATCATTATGAATTATGAATTTATAATACATTATGTCCACCACTTATAATACTTTATAAACCTAAGTTGTCATGCACAATTATAAAGAGTTTTATAAAGCCTTATAATAAATACAAAGTGTTACCAAAATATGTTATCAGTAAAATGTACTTGAAGTAAAAGTACTCATTGTGCAGTAAAACATTCCCTGTCAGTGTTTTACTATTGTATATGTTTCTGGATTAATATTACTGCTGCATTACATATATTGCATTTTTCTCCTGTAAATGTTTAAGGTTGTGCTAATTTTAATTTCTCTATATATGTTTGGGTAGTTTAATCTACAGCAATGCATCATAATCTATAAAATCATCATAGGTTTGTAATGCCACTGTCCTGTGAGAACCACGTATCTCTAAAAAGTAAAAAATAATAATAAAAAAAAACTTTTCATGGTGTCAGAAAAACTGCCCTGTTTTCAGCTTTGTGACGCTGCATTTTACAGCTGATCCATGAGAGGGTTTAAGAAGTAGGATGATTTTCTCCACACATAAAAGAACATTTCTTCCTTCAGTTCATCACAAACATCCAACACTGACACATCTGGAGATACGTGGTTTTCACTGGACCGGAAGCGGATGAAAAACTGTCATCTGAAAAGTAACTAAAGCTGTCAGATAAATGTAGTGCAGTAAAAAGTATTTGTCTCTGAGATGTAGTAGAGTAGAAGTATAAAGTTGCATAAAATGAGTACCTCAATTTGTACTGAAGGACAGTACTTGAGTAATTGCGACGCTGTAACTTTTACAAACCCTGAGAGGCGATAGGTCTACTTTACGACAGAAAGGATTTGCTCCATTTTCGCGCGCACACACTGAGAGGCAGAGAGAAAGGAAACAGACTCCGAAATGGATGTCTTGACTTGTGTGACGGCCATCTTTGTTGATGCCGTTATCTGTTGCCGTGGCAGACTGAGAGGTGTTTCCGTGATGGCTCGAACTTTCTTGGGCATCAGTGAGATAGAGCGGGCCGGAGCTATTCTGGGACAAGGGGCTCTTCAGAGAGGCAGAGGCTGCTTTATGTACTATGTCACTTGCTGCACCATTTGAAAAGCTGGCATGCTGATAACACATGAGGAGGAGATGAATCCCAAAGTCCCCAGAGCTGCTGGCTTTAAATAAGTCCACATACTCCGGCACGTAAACACACACACACATAGTGAAGTGCATGCGGCGTTACTTAGCGTAGTCCCCCAGCACATCTCTCCGCACCGCTATACTGCAGCCCACTGCAACAGCTGACTTCTCCGAGCAACGGCTCTCCTTACATCCCCAGTGTTCCTCAAAATCATTTAGACCCTAATGTGGCCAGGCCCATTAATGCTCATGTTTTGATTATTAGACATTTGTGCAGCTTTGAATTACCTCCCCGTATAAAATGACCGAACCGACGTGCCGCTGTAAGGCCTCAGATGGCTCAAAATGGCGGCGCGAGGACCGCAGTTCATTCTGGCGGATCGGCCGGCCGACAGTTTGGTGATGTGCAAGCGAGGAGCCGACATTTTGGGCATCAAGACTTGATCTGGGGGTCTGTCACAGTTGTTTTAGATCATCATGCACCGAATGCCAGCAGGCTTAGGCAGCGGGATGGAGAGAGAGATTGGGAATTATGACTGCAGTCATTCTCAGCCGCGTTTAATCGCAGTCACCTCTCGCTCCGTGTTCGGCTGCTGCACAGGTGGGACTCCTCATCAGAAGCAACACAACATGTTACTTCATTAAAATGAACAAATGGCTTTAAAAATGTAAATCCTATAATATTCAACATGCTCTCTGTACGTGCTCTCTGTATGACGTAACCATTGGCATATTCTTATTTATAACGCTGTTCTCGGGCTGCTGCCTTCTGTCCTACGGATCTACATCCTATAAAACAGGATTTATTCCTACTAACTGTCCCCAGTACATTTACTCAAGTGATGTACAATTTTGAGGTACTTGTACTTTACATGAGTATTTCCATTTCATGCTACTTTGTACTTCTACTCCACTACATCTCAGAGGAAATTATTGTACTTTTTACTCTACTACATTTACATCTGACAGCTTTAATTACTTTGCAGATTCAGATTAATACAAAATATAATCAACAAATAAATTATGATTTATTATTATTATAGGTTAAGATACCCAGCAGTATATAAAGTAATTAAAATAAGCTCAAGCTTTACCAGCTGCATTGCATCAATAATTATATTCCAATAATATAATTCTGAAATGGGCCATTCTGCATAACTTTTATGTTGATGCTAATACTTTTACAGTTTAATAGAAATGCACTGCCTCC
>JAOVVB010070249.1:1101-11758 GCA_028570985.1 Heterobranchus longifilis | reverse complement strand
TATAGAGAAAAAAGAATAGGACCAAGAATGCTTCCTTGAGTAACACCGTATTTGATGTCAAACATCTGTGACACAAAGTCGCCTAAACTAACAAAGCATTTTCTTTCTGACAAGTATGAGCGAAACCATTCAGGCACTGCAACAGAGAGACCTACCCACTTCTCAAGTCGACTGAGTAAAATGTCATGATCGATCGTGTCAAATGCAGCGCTCAAATCAAAAAAAAAAAAAAGAGGACAGCTACATCGTTTGAATCGGTCGAAATTCTAAGGTTATTTACTACTTTTAATTAGTTGGTTGGTCCGATAGCCAGACTGGAATGTATTTAATATATTACTAATATTGAGATGATCATGTAGTTGGTCAAATAAAAAAATTTTCCAAGAAGTTTACTGAGAAATGGAAGATAAGAAATAGTCCTGTAGCTAGCAAGGTCACTATTGTCCAGATCAGGCTTCTTGAGAAGAGGTTTCACCAAAGCTGTTTTAAAGGCAGAGGGGAAAGTACCTAATTCCAGCAATTGTTGATTATTTTTGTTGTATTGTGAGAGAGATACTGGAAGCTGGATTTAAACATATCTAAAAATCTAGTTCTAGCATTGTCATCAAGGATTCGCTTTACAACAACAGTCTCATTACACTGTTTTGATGCAGACATAGTGACATTAAAAAAAAAACACAAAAACGATCAGAAACAGGAACATCTGTGATATCAGATATATCTATTTTGATACCTTTTGTAATGACCAGATCTAATGTATTTCCATGGTTGTGGGTGGCCCTCATTACATGTTGCACAAGACTAAAACAGGCTAGAACATCTACAAATTCCATCAAGTTTGAATCAGCAGTGTCAAATCACCAAGTAAAATAATCCTGTCATAGCTTGTAAGAATGATAGATACAAAATCTGAAAATTCTGATAAAAACGTTGGTGTTGTGCTTCAGGGGCCGATAGATAGTCACAGTTAGTGCAGACTGCTGAGCTTTAATAACCAAAGCTAAGTATTCAAAGCTTAAAAAGTCACTAAAACAACAGCAAGTAAAATGATTAGAGAAGATACTGGCAACTCCCCCTCCTCTTTTATCTTGACTACATGAGCACAGAAAACTATAATTTGAAAGAGATGATTCTAATAATGTGGCAGAGGCCATTGAGGAAAGCCAACTTTCAGTTAAAAATAAAAAACTAAGACCATGTTGAGAGATAAGATCATTAATATAAAAACTCTTACTAGAGAGGGATCTGATATTCAAAAGTGCCAATTTTATGAGGACAGGTTTGGAGCAGGCAGGAATTAATTGAGTCGAGACTATTTTTCTGTGATAAGGATGGACTCGTGTGGTGTTGTCGGGATGGGAAATAACAACAGAAATTGGGAAATTATTAATATTTCTGTGTGCGATGTCAGGAATATCAGAACCATGTGAAACAGCACTGAAAGGAGATGTATTTATACAACTAGAAGACAAGAAATCATTGCAAGTAAGTTACTTATTGGAAAGGCCACATTTGAAAGTGGCAGTCCAGCATCCAGGCAGTGGTAGATTCCCTGCCTACCAACACCAGGGTGGCAGGTTCGAGCCCCCGTGTTGCCTCCAGCTTGGCGTGTCTACAGGTGGGAAGCCGGATAGGGGCATATGTCCTGGTCACTGCACTAGCGCCTCCTCTGGTCAGTCGGGGCACCTGTTCAGGGGGGAGGAGAATAGCGTGATCCTCCTATGTGCTACATCCTGCCGGTGAAACTCCTCTCTGTCAGGTGAAAAGAAAGCGGCTGGCGACTTCACATGTGTCGGGGGAAGCATGTGCTCGTCTACAACTCTCGGCAGAGGACAGCTTAGCAAAGGGAATTGGCAAAAGTACAGTTGGGGAGAAAACGGGGGAAAAAAATCAAGCCAGGAGGAAGAACAGGGAGTTGGCAACCTTGTGTGTTTTGATCAGTAATTAGTCATCGTCTGACAGCATGAGTTGACGTGCATGATTTCAGCATCATGTCCATATTACAGGCAAGGAGCCTTTTGCCTTTTCTGTTAAGATGCCGACCATCGTGAGCAAATAGATCGTGCCTATTCCAAAATGTCACAAAATTGTCCACAAACAAGATGCCATGGTTAAGGCAGTGTCCTTTCAGCCAAATGTGCAGCTGCTGGATTCTGCTGAAGTCATAAGAAAATCATGTTTGAGTCTCTCCGATTGCTGAGATTTAATGTAATTTGGCCCGATGAGTAAAATAATTGAAGAGACAGTGGGATTTTCTTCAAGCAGGTCAGGGAGTGTTGAGTTAATGTGGCTTACCTGAGCCCCGGGGTAGCACAAAGTGGTTGCTTTTGACATGGTGGAATGCCGAACCATAGATGAGCCAATGATGAGACAGGATGAAGGGGGAGATGCCTGAGGATCCTCTGTGACATCCGCACGCCCCGGTGTTCTTTGTGGAGCTTGGCCTTTGTGTCAGCTGGAGATGACAAGGTGGAGGGGGATGAGGCTGACGCAGGCCGTCCTTGCCGACCGTGGTCCACGCCGTGGAGCATAGCGATGGTTTCAGATTTACTCCCATCAGAGGCTCTGGTGGTGGTAAGGTGGAGCTGGTGGTCTGAGCCATGCCACAGCAGGAGACAGTGGTATCCGGTTCCCCACAGCCGGCATCCGGTGGGCAAAAAGTCACCAGCGAGTTGATGTGGCTCTCTCCCTCTCAGATCTGGTAAAAAGTGGAGATTCTCTCATGGAGCTCAGAAATCTCCTGACTGCGCTGTTTGCAGTTTACATAGTCGGATGGCGAGGTAAGTGCAGCCATGATCCCGGTTTGAAGTGACAGCTGAGATTCTCCCACACTGTTTACAAGTGTATGGTTTCACTCAGGCCTACTTGTCACCGCTGAGGACAGTTCAGGGATACAACTTAAAAAATCTGCATCTGGTGACTAAAATCCTTCATCCAGTTAAAAGATACAGTTGAACCACAGCTAAAACAACCACAATTTAAAGAGTGTGTTGTTAAAAAGTGGCTAAAAACTGGATAAAAAGTCAGAATCTGACAGAGCTTCTGGCGGGTATACACAGCTAAATTGGTAACGTAATTTTTTAAGAGCAAGATGCATGTCAAACCACCTGCCAAAACAACCCCACCCATAGTTGTATCTAAGCCCACACACTTTGTGTCAGGATATGACACTATCCTGCCTCCCAGGCTTCAACCCTCTCGAAAACTTAAAATTGTATCTGCATATCCCTGCTGCTGTACCCCGACTACTGCTTCTGTCCATATGACATGTTCGGTGTATGCTGATGAAATGCAGCTTCGGGACGCAGCCAGTGTGTGTTGTATAGATATTGTAGAAGTGCATTTGAAACTTTGATAAACAAAATCTGGAGCTTTGCAGATTTGTGTAATACCAATGTCTGGCAATAGGTTTGTGCAGTCAAACACATACACACAGTACACTGTAGTGGCAGCTAAGTCCACATGAAGAGAGCCCTGTGGCAAGGGAAGAGGCCTCTGAGTGACCTCAGCTAAAAGCAGATTTGCTGTATAAAAACAGACTGTATAAAAAGATGTAGCTTCCAGGCATGAAATGTGAAGCCAATGCCTAAGTTCCTTAAACCAGCATTCTTTATAATGGTCAGCAGGGGGCGACTGCTCTGGTTACAAAAATAAGTCCTATTGTGTAGAAGTCTATATGAAATTAAGCCTACTTCTCACTTGATTTGCTAGTTTCAAGTCTTCTTTAATACAGCACAATGTTTATTTAGTTTAATTTAAATTATGGTATTATTTAGAGTAAAATAGTTGATAAAGCAGGGTATGCTTTAGGGTGTGGCTACCTTGTGATTAACAAGTCGCTACCACGATAGGATAAAGGCTTAGTAATGTGTATCCATGGCACTTTGTCCATTTCAATATCTGTGAACTATGTTTTTGTCTTAGAAAGTTGACCCTTTCACAGTGTGTCGGCTAAAAAATGTTCGTTTTCAACCAGCTCTGTGTCACTGCACTACAAGCAGATGAACGGTGAGAGGGCCGGGAGCTCCTCGCTCACCCATTGGCAAAAGTCAATCGGCAAAGTTTCCCTCTTTAGCATTTAGCGCAGCGCCATTGACAATACACTGGCTTAGCGCTCCTGCTCAGCTCCGCCCTCTTCTCCAAACGTGATCACTTCTGGCTCCAAAAAACCAAGATGACGACGGCCAAATGCCAAAATTGAGACTTCAAAACAGTAGTCCACAAACCAATGGGGGATGTCACGGTGGCTACATTGAGGTCTTTTATACAGTCTATGTATATAAACAGTTACCACAAAAGAAATAGATGCTCTCCTGTCTACATAGTATTTTACCTTGAACAGCATTCTCTCAGCAGATAATGGCTTCAGACAAATACCCTGTATAATATTTTGAAAAGTGGTTCCAAAAAACTCAATAATACATACATCTTCAGTGCTCACCCACAGACAGAGTCCTCTCTGTCAGAACATCAATGACATGATGAATTAATGATTTGTGGGCTGTCAAACAACAACGTCTCTGTCACAGCCAGCTATTGATGAGCCGTCTTGCAATGAGGGTAAATGATTAGAGGCGGGAACCGCTCTTGTGTGGAGTCACTGAAATATATCACAGAAAAGCTAGAGCAATACATCTTTATCCGAGGCTTGTTCATAAGTGTTTGAAACATGCACCAAAGAAGATTTCATAATATTTTTGCTGGAACAAAAAAAAAAATCATTAAGGGTTGAGGAAGAAGTAATTTGTTATTCACATTAGCCCCTCAAAGCAAATAGCCTCAGAAACTAGGCAGCAATACAATGAAAGAACACTAATCATCATGGAGCAATGGAGTTAAAATGTAATTTTGATGACAAGCCATCCATGCTGCATTCTGGTTGGTGTCATCTGTCTACTGTCTGCAAAGAGGTCAGCCAATCAGAAGTTGTTTTGGACAGCCACTCCCTGAAACGGATGCTATTCTGGGTGTTCTCGTTTAGTGAAATTTTCCTCCCAGCTCTGACTGGTGCCTAAGGCCTGGCTTGGAGCCTGCTGTAACTATGGTAGACTACTTCCTCCCCAGTGAAATACACAGAGGGAGTTGCAGTGCGAGCTTGATCTCATATTCACCTTATGATTCATGGATGACAAGAAATTACAGCTTTGGATTTGCTTTAACCTATTTAAAATGTCCAGGGATCCAACAAGTCGGTATGACACAAAAGCCGTGTTTCCACCAAGCAGTCCAGTTTGGTTTAGTTCAGTTCAATTCATTACTAGAACAGTTATTTCGTGTTTCCATTGTCAGAAGTTGTGGATGGTACCAATAGAAGCACCCCATTTCGTCTCGTTTTTTCGTCACCTCTCTGTTGAGCTCCCGAGCACAGTGATCCGGTACTAAAAGCAAAGCTAGAAACTAGGGCTGTAAATCACAAGTTTCATCACGATACAACATTATTATCACGATTCTTTGGACGATACGATATTTGCTGATATCACAAAGTCTGCCAGGATATGATTTCGATGTGATTCAATTCAAGGGGCCTGCAATCGATATGAGACGATATCATATGTCCATTAACACAATGGGTTACATTTATATCAACTCACAAAAAACAACTAAAATATGATTTGACCATTTTATTACTGAGCTCTTCCAGACATTTAAATGAAAAAACTATTCTTTTTTAATATAAAACAATAGATATAAAGTGGGAATTTCAAAATAAAGCTGCATCTTAAAGACGATATGTATCGATATTTTCACTTTGCATTGATGGTATTGGATCGTTGATCCTTGAATCGATTTATCGATCAGATCAATGTATCGTTACGCCCCTATCTTCATATTAACTGTATATTGTTTAATGACTTTACATGGAATTATGAAAATCGTGATCATGCTGTTGACAAAACTCTACAAAAAAAACTGTAGTTAACAACAAACAGGAGTTACTGAAGTTTCTTTTTTCAATTCAGTCTTTTGAGTTTTGTCCAAGTTTTGCAAAATACTAGACCGCAGTATATATATATATACCGTTTAATATCCGGCTTTGCACACATTTACCAGGTTGTGATTGATATCTGCAAAATATTTGTATCCGTATTTTTTAGGTTGATTTCAAAACACATTACCCAGCTGTGTTGGAATTGAAGTGCATTCTGCTGCTGCATTTCATTTCTCTGGATAAATTGAAGAAGTAAAATGGAAATGGAAAAAATGTAATGTATGTAAATGTAGTACAAGAGGAGCATTACGCTGCTAAATTGCAACATTTCTTTTCATTACTGGAGACAGTTGTAGCAAACTTGAATAAATGCGAATAAAAAGTATGCTACCGCAAATTTCAAGTCTTTTTAAACTGCGGTCACACCCAACTGACAAGCAGACGGATAGGAGGTGCGCGTGTGTGTGTGTGTGTATGTGTGTGTGTGTGTGCGTGTGTATGTGTCTGCACTTCAGAAATGTGAGCTCAGCAGGTTACTCCCCATCTGGCGGCCGGCGCCCAAGGGTTTGACAAATAGGATCTGGCCCAGTGGTGCTGCTTATTAGCAACATTTGTATGGGACCTCACCTGTGTGTGTGTGTGTGTGTGTGTGTGTGCATGTGTGTGTGTGTGTGTGTATCATTTAACATTTGAATGTGATCTAGGGAGCTCACCTTTGCTAGACCTGCAGTCAGCATTTCTCACACGCAGACACACTCCTCAGGTTGGCGAGCAGCTAATGTTCCCTTAATACCTGCGACTGCTGCAGTCCTCACAGTGAAAAGTAACTTCTCTGGAGATCTCCGTTTCACCATGACTGGAGGAGCGTTGGGTAAACCTTCAGGACAGTGCTGAGGAGAGGCAGACACGGTGGAGTTTGAATGTAAACGTGGATAATAGTTTGTCCGGATTATCCTGAACTTGCAGAAAACTCTTGAAGAACTGATTATAAAAAGTGCAGATTCTGGTTTCTCCAAATAAAGATCCATTTTTTGCCTTATAACCTGGTAAAGGGCCATACCGCATTAACTACACTGCACACACACAGTACATGAATACAGTACATAACTATTACTGAATATCAATTCACATTAAAATCACAGTTTTAACCTCCTGAGCAGCATTTCTTCTCTAATAAAAGGCAGCGGTGGAGCGTAACTAAGGACATTATTTCAAGTTCTGTACTGATGGAAAATGTTGAGGTACTTGTACTTTACTTGAGTATTTCCATTGGATGCGACTATATACTTCTACTACATTTTGGAAGCCAATATTGTACTTTTCACACTACATTTATCTGACAACATTAGTTACTTGTCAGATTTAGATTATTAATACAAAATATAAATCATCTGATAATGTATGATGTATTTTTATGGATTAAGCCACCCAGCAGAATGCTTACCCTCAGGTCTCCTCCCCCACCTCCTCTGACACGCACGCATGCACAACAACTAACATATGCGCACACACACATATAACCTAACATCATGTCCTGTTTTGTTCTGCCTTTGTCGATTTGTCTCTCGTCTTGCAAATAAAACTTTTTTTTAAAATTAACCCCAACATTACCAGCAACATTAATGGTGTTTACACGTTAATGCTTTAAAGCTCAGGTAGGTGGAATATTTTTGGTGTCATTGGGCAAAAATGTCATAATAACCTTTCAGCATATAGTAATTCAGGTGGTCTGAGAGAAAACTAGACTTGTCTTGGCTCCGTTTCAGGTTTGAGAAAATCTAGGACATGACGGACAAACTGTGGGTCAATCGCAGGTCATTTCAGAGAGAGAGCGTTCCTGTTGGCTGTTTTACTCAAGCAGATGTGTGCGTATTCGGCAAAAGCAGCCAAATGGGCTGCAGCTAATTCAAGGCAAAACTATTAGATAAGAGACTTTATTGTCATATATTGCAGTCCGGTACACAGAGGGACAGAATTGTGTATAAATGCTGTCCACTGTTCAGGGGCGGACATTTGCTGTGGGACCTGCCGTCTCGTCTGCCGTGTTTACGTCTCCTGTCACACCGCTACCAGAGTCACCTTTTTCCGATAGCATTACCCCGCTACGAGGACCAGATCGAGGCCAGCTCCTGCTGCGGCCATCCGAAGGAGGAGGCAGCGCGAGAGGAAACGTACAGACGAGCCATTTTTTTTAATTTGAAATTGACAACTCAAGTACATACATTACATAAACATTATGTGATTATTGATTGTCCTTTATTAGAGGGAGCATCTGTCTTGTAAACTGTCCATGTTGGGAAAATAGATGTGATATGTGGGACAACTAATGATGATAGTTAACTGATAATGGCTGCTAGTTCAATTATGTTTTGTCACTTTACCAAAAAAAAAACTGGCAAAAAAGAGTTGACTCTAATGCAGCTGGAGCTCATTAGAAACTTTTGGAGCAGAAATAAGAAGTCACTTAATTTTCCTTATTAGGCAACTTAACACATTACTTCAAACTACAGAATTGACAAGCACACATAGTACCTCAGCAATCCTTTTATCTCTTTTTCCTGCAATAACGGTTTTATGTGAAGCCGTTACGTGAGCACAGACAGGTTTCCAATGCACCAATTATACCGGCTACACATGCTCAGGCATTTGTGACACCTCAACAACCTTGTTACAACATAATGAAAAATCCAAAGTCATTCCTTTGCTACGTCTACCTGAGCTGCAGATGTGGTGTTTCACACTCTGGGTCTGATTACCTTCAGAACAAACAGAGGAAATTAAATCATCAGCTGAGGCAGAGAGAGAGAGAGAGAGAGAGAGAGAGAGAGAGAGAGAGAGAATACAGCCACCATTAGGTTAATGAGCTATGAAATGAAATGTATTTCTTAGCTTGCAGCCCACAACCCCCTAAATATCAGCTAACACAGCTAATGAACTTTACACTGTCATCAATTACCTGTAGCCATAATGGCCCCGTAGGGTTTTGATAGGGAAGGTGTGGAGCGAGAGAGGAAAAGAGAGGGAGACATACCTACAGTATGGTAAATAGGATAATAAAGTTGTAGAGAGTAAAGGCATGTCCCGCCTACTTGGCCTCTGATTGGCTGAGCACAAAACGTCGTTCATCCAATCATAGCGAACAAACCTTCGCCCGGCGGAACAGGGTTAGTGTTTTGAAATTTCATGGGAAATTTGCTATCCTGGGGGCTAAACTTTTAATAAAATATTTCTACAGGCACAGGTCTGGCTCACAACACCTGCAGCCTGCAGCCCCGCCGGTCCCGTTCTCACTCCGCCCGCCCGCCACCTCCGAGCTCCGACCGGCTGGAGCCGGTCCTCCACCGGGGAGACGCTCTGAAAAAACCCTGGAAAAAAACGTGTCATTTTGGAGCTCCAAAACCTCCAAAACCCGGCCCAAAATTCACCCAAATCCATTCCCGGGAAGTTTCCCCATGCTCGGGTAAAACTCCCCTGCCTCAGCCTCCCCTCCACTGGGGAGACACTCGGATAAAAGCCTGGAAAAAACATGTCATTTTGGAACTCCAGAATCTATACATAGTAACGTTAGGTCTGGCTGATATCGCCCGCTGCAGCCCTCCACCCCGCCGGTCCCATTCACACTAGGATGGCAAATTTCCCCCGATGTAGTATATGGATAATCCACCCAATCGATATATCAAATCCCGGCTTTTATTGATCACTGAAACACAAAGGTAAAGAGTCTACATCCATGTAAAGAAGACAGAGGAGACGGTGAAAACTCGCCTCCAATCACAGGACACGTCGAGGCAGAGCGCTCAGCCAATCAGAGGCTGAGTAGGCGGGACATGCATTTACTATCCTTGAAAAAAAAAAATCGCCTACAGCATAGGCATATAACATGCCATATTTAACACAGTATATCACAATTATATAGATAGACAGTAATGTATAGGTAATTTAAAGAAATGTGTATTGCCTCACACTGACAGCATGGGGAACTGATAAAAGATGTAAAAGAGGAAGAATAAGAAAATCACCACATTCATTCAGCGTCAAATCTTCGCTGCTCCAACAAAAAATGTCAAATTTGTTTTCAGGCTTTAATATGACCATCTTAATATAACATCATGCAGAAATACTCGCCTTGTAACTCAACCCCTGCACTTTGTTTTCCACACTCTCTTCCTCACCCGTCCATCTCAGCTCCCTCCTCTCTTCCTCTTTGACACTAATAAGCAGTGAAAACTGTCGGGCGCTGGAGTCCTACACAGCCAACAGTCATCTCAAATAAAATCATACGGCCTCGGCTCTGCTATCTTAACCTCACACGCAGCCTGTCAGCTTCAAACACACCGCCAGCAGGAAATGGACACAAAGTGGTTTTAAAGCATCAGACTTCTGATGCGTGATGAAACAGGTATATGTTAGGTGATCAAACTGGATCAGCAGTCGTAGTTTATCATCTGGAGGAAGTTTGAGTAAAGTTATACGATGGCCTGCTGTTGGGTATACTGGTCTATTTGATCAAACTCTGAGGAACCAGCATTATTCATGTGTTTTACATGGTAATGTCCATTTCTAGGTGTATGGACACCAGAGCCCACTGCAGAGAGGAAACAAGACTATAGGTTGAAACCTAGTATGTGGCTGGACATAGGGCGCCTACATTTGTAGTTTCAAATCCCGGAAATGAGTTAGCATTTCTGCACCTCCGGTTCCCTCGTCAAAAAGTCACTGGGTTTTTTT
>JAOVVB010070211.1:0-14022 GCA_028570985.1 Heterobranchus longifilis | reverse complement strand
GTACAGGGAATATTGACAGGAATGTGCAATATATGAATGTGCTATTTGCCAATGACAGTATAATTACAAAATAAAAAATAAGATAAGATTGTTATTGAAAATAATATGATTGTTAATTTAATATTAATCAATTAATATGATGATATACTGAATAAATACCGGTAGGTTATATAAAATATAATTCAGGTCCTTGCAATAAAACACCTAATCTTGGCTTCTGAAGACTTAATCATTTAATTTGTGAAATTATTCATTCATCATTCATTGATTTTTACATCCTAAACATCCTATCAGCCTGGCTTTACATGAACCCTTTTCAGACACTTGCGGCTCAGATAAGCTCAACTGTTAATAGTCACCTGTTCTCTCTCCAAGCAATAAACAGTTAATGTGTAAAAATGTTTGTCGTCCAAAAATTCAGTAACGGAGGCAAAATTTAATCAACCCACATTGCTCACTTTTGTTGTCTTTTGGCCAAGTGCATTTGTGAGGCTGCTGGCACTGCGGCTCTGCACTTGTATGATATTGGCTGGGCCTGATTTCAGGTGCTTCGCATCAATGACACTTTGTGTCCTTGTTTGCTATTGCTGCACTGCACCCGCTGCTTCTGGATCTCATTCTCAGCATGCTAATGCCACACTGACACCAATGCCTGTACTTCAACAATGTAAAATTTGAGTGTATTTTGTTTTGCATCAGATAGTCTCACTTTTTTTCCCCCACCGGTGCTGCAATGCACCTACTCGTTCAGGAGTACTTGTTGGCTGCCACCTATATTCCTGCATGTCAGAAATGCAGGGATGTGTACTCATTAATCGATAAAATTATCAGCAGATTAATTTTTAATGAAAAGAATCCTTAGCTGCAGCCCAAATTCAGTTTGCATTCAGACGTGACGAAGAAAAAACGACTCTGGAACCAGCAAATGTTTGGTATTTTCGTTTCAAAAACTGCAGTGACATTACCTTTTTAAGTAATGATAGTCTTTACCGAACACAACAGCAATTTAGCTTCCGTGGGTCAAATTGATGAGAGAGATGATGACAAAAATATTCAGTGACAAGAACAGGAGTGCAGTCGAATATGATTAATAAATCAATTTTGCTTCTCGTGGAGAGCAGAGCCGAGTGAGCAGTCTTGTGATGGGCACCTGGGGATGTGATGTCATCGCTCAATATCCAAGTCTGATGATGAACAGGGAGTTTTTCTGAGTGCCTCCTCCGTTGATTATCAAACGGGCTCACCTTGTCTTTTTCTGTGGCGCGAGATCGATACAAAAACAGCATGTGCATTTTGCAATAACCCTGCTCTCATTCAAATCAATATGCCACATGAGAGGTTTGGACTTAATTTCTGCATTAGCGCCATGACAACCGTCAGCCTCCTGAGAAGTATATTGCCACAATGACAAGGGTTTTTCATGTAACCCTCCCCATTTGTATAAGTAATGTATCATTGTGTGGCAGTACACATAATGACTTGTGCTTTTCTTCAGCACTTCTCTTACTGCACAGTCTGATGGAAAATCTCAGAGCAGGCGAAGAGAGCAAAATCAATAATCTATTCTATTTAATGGGCTGGAGTGTCACAGTAACGAGATAGGAGTGGATGAGTCGAATCGTCCATTGCCAAATCTTAACAGAAGGTTGCACACAGACCCCCTCTTTCCCTTCCCATCTTTCTGCCACTCTGTGTCCTTCCTGTCATGTTACACGTATGTGTTCAAGAGCTTAGTTAGAGCACGGATACTGTTGGAGTTTAAGCATTATGTAAAAATGTTGGATTTGGATGCATTTCGAGATGTGTGGGATTGTGACGGTGTGCTTTTTTTTTCTGCAAAGGACTCGGAAATCACTTTTGCAGATGACTTGTTGACTTAATTTAATGTCGTATTGTAATCTGTGCTTGTCCAAACCGTTATAAATATAGAACCATTTTTATTTGTATAAATGATTATTTTAAAAAAAGATGCTCTCCACATTGCTTTTTGGGCTTTGCTGCAGCACATCTAGAGATTTGGAGTGTCGCCTATTTTTTTTTTTTTTTACGTGTGACACACGCGGTTTGCAGCAAAAATAGGCCGTGAAAATGATCTGTTGATAATTAGCTGTTGGTCATATTGACATTGTACCAACAACATTACACCTTTCACTACTTTCACTTTCACTAGAGGGCTTTTAATTTGAAACAGAAACAGGAATTGAGTTAAATATAAATATTTATATATTTTTTCATGTCTATGACAAGTGAGATATTCTACAGATAGACATTGAAACTATAGTGTAATGTTGCTGGTGTGATGACAATATGTCTATTTTTGCTGTGAACCAAACGTGTCACGCAGAAAAAATAGGGCACTCCGAATCTGGATGTGCCGCAGCTGAGCCGTGCTGCTCATGCGGGCTGTGTGGCTCCTCTAACCTGTTAACATGGGCGCCGAAATTAAAGTTCTGCGACACACACAAGCTGCTCAGGTAGGAGATGTGGCCCGAGCGTTCGGCGCTGCTCCTAAACCGTAGTGTCAGGGAAAACCCTGAGTTTTGAGTTACAGTATTAACTTGCACTCATGCCAAAGAAACACCCTCGTAATATTTTAAAAAGGCCTGGCAGCTTCTGTTTACTCCTTTGTACCACTGAGTTTAGATTGCAAAACACTGGCTGTTCTACTTTGCACTGTCTTGCATTGCCAAAGCCACGCATAGGAAATGATTTGAAAGACTTTTGACTTTGATGCCTGTTTTCCCCACGCTGCGCTCTCTATACCCATCAACGTTTCAGTATCGACTTCTAAATTAATCTCTGTGATTAAGCTATACAGGAAGGTGACGGTTTCATTCCTTGTGCTACAAACAGAAAATGTAGCTGTAGTGTTTCTCTGTTGCTCTAACTTGGCAGGCAGTATTGGCAGCGCAATGATTTCATACATGGCTGATGGAAATTGGAAATCATCTCCCGAAACAACGGTACTGTCTGCTGTCTTTTCTGAATGCAGTCCGCTATAGAGCAGCGTGATGTGAGTTTCAAACACCTTCTCCTTCCACACATCCTGTTAGTACCACTTGTGGACGACTTGACCTTTAGCAGATATTTCTGCCCTGGAACATGTGAATTACATGTCATGCAGCCACCGCTGGGTGGAATGAAATCACATTCATAACTATTCCAGAATTACCAACAGTTTTATTCAGCATTTTAAATTGAAGAGGATTCATTGGAACAACCACAAATAGCATGATTACGTTTTTAGTATACGATAGGGCTGCACAATATATCTTTTTTTTTTAATCAACTTTCGCAAAAGACACTCAGGGATTTTTGTAGTTAGTTGCAAGAGAGTATCATAGAAAACTGCTCTTTAAAATGTAACTATCATTCTTTTTTTTTAATGCTGCCTTTTGTATTCAGTTCAATGTTCAACTTGTTCAATAAAATGTCAGAAATAACTTTAAGTTTTTTTAAATTCAACAAGCAATTTGTTGTGTTTTAGCAGAATACTGAAAGCAGCAGAAAGGCAGAACTGATACGACTGTTTATCGCAAGTAATATCGTGATCGCAATATTCAACAACATTATCGCATATTTTCCTCATATCGTGCAGCCCTAATATACGACGTACTTATTGGAAAACTCTACAATACAACTGCAAAATCCTAAGCAGCAGCAAGGAATTATTATTAGTTTTCTTTTTTTCATTCTTTTGTTTCCTTGTTTGCTGTTTTGTTCCAGCCAAAGAAAGCAGACTACTCAAATCAATCTTCATATTCACACCATATTTACTTTAATATTCATATCCGCATGTCACCAGAGCCTTTTTGGTCCCTCAGACATTACCTGAAGAAGGGAGATGAGATGGGAGAGGTATGCACTCTGCACAGGATTGAATAAAGGAGGGAGGATGC
This sequence comes from Heterobranchus longifilis, assembly GCA_028570985.1. Taxonomy (NCBI): domain Eukaryota; kingdom Metazoa; phylum Chordata; class Actinopteri; order Siluriformes; family Clariidae; genus Heterobranchus; species Heterobranchus longifilis. Next base: position 10,123 of record JAOVVB010070211.1, on the reverse strand, counting down.
GAGGATGGATGTGCAGAAGGTTGGGTAGGAGGCAGATTAAGGAGAAAGAGGCATGGATGATGGAGAGGGTGGGGTGAGATGAGTTTTGCAAGAAGGTTTCACAGGTTACTCACAGTGCAGATCATTGCATAAAATTGAAAAAAAAAATCTTAATTATTCAAAACTCAGTGCTCACAGTGCCAAATCCAAAACATGTCAGTGTCCCTGTTATGTTGACAGACCCAGCCCCCTTTAAATACCACAAACATGAAATATTAGCTAAGCTATGGTGCATTTGGCTTCAACAGGGTCTATCAAGTTTTTATAGACAGTATTTTATCTTCACTTTAGTTGGAATGTGGAATTAATGACTTCACATCTTTTGTGATGCAACAAACCTGCAGCCTTGAAATCATTCGGTTCAGCTACATCACAGAAGTCTATACTTTGATTTAAATTGATGCAGTACTCCACCCAAGATCTTTGTTTTTGGTACAAAGCTTTTTGGAAGTAATAAATGTTGGTAGTTTCCTCCCGCAGAGAACTGTGCTTAATGGTGAAAGGTATCAACACATCCCTGGAAACTCCCAGAAACTGCAAATCCCTCCTGCAGGGTAAATCACTTTTCTCCAGTGCTGAAATTAATCTAGAATAATAACATTGCATGGTTAACTGTGTGAATAGTAGAGTTGTAAATTCACATTTGGGTACGTAGCTCGGTTTTGGGGTCATGGTTTGTTGCATTTTTGGGACATCAGGGAAAAAAAATAGTAATGCAGAAGATGACAAGTTACATGTAATGTAAACGTTATTAGCATTAATGTAAAATAAACAAGCCAATATCTCAGAGATGCTTGGTCGTTATAACAGAAAGTAAAACGCTAAAAATGATGCACAACTGAAGAAACATTATAGTGGGGCTCAAGCCCGATAATAGACTAATATGATGCCATCGCTAACAGTTTAGCTTGTTTGATTTTTTGAACTTCAGTTCAACATGTCTGCACAGTTTTCATCTCTTCCGCTCTTTGTTCACTGTAACACACTGGGAAACTAACGCTTCCAAACCACAGATTGAAATGACACTGGAGGCCCCTCTAGCTATGATTTCTTATTTGTGTGCGCCGTATGAGATCTACATCCAGGGCCTGACCCAGCCAGCTGACAGACAACAATTGTCCTACAGTACGGCCATAGCTGTCAGGGTGGAGCTTAAGAATTGACATTCCACTTGTGCTAAGACATAGACGTTATTACACAGTATTAAGCTATTTTTTGTTTTTGTTCATAGGCTGCACCAAACCAAACGTCCTGCACCAAACAGTTACATGTCCCGTTACACCTCTACACAATACTTATGTGGATTTGTGTGTTTGTGGCACTGTAATATGAAAATGAGCATTCTTGAATATGCTAATCCATGATAATTGCCAACTCTTATGACAGCAAAACCATCATAGTGTCAACTAGACCTGTTATTTCAAGGAAAAGGAAACTTCTCTCACTGTCCACTTTCTTAACTGAAACCTCTGTATGCTGGTTTCCCTGTAATATAAGGCTGAAAAACTGGAGTACCTTCCTTTAATATGAATCAAAACTATAAATTATAAATGCATACATTTTGGGAGTTGAATTAATACTATCTTTTAGTGAAGTCACATCTCAAAGTATGTTGATATTACAGATTAATGTTAAGGGAATTATATCTGGCATCAAATCATGAGATGTTTACACAAATGCATCCAGTTAAAGAATGAAACTGGTGCAAATAATCAGTTCTATGTTAACTCATACTAATTAAAAAAATGTGTGCACACACGCACGCATGCACACGCACGCACGCATGCACGCACGCATGCACACACAGACCATACTATACCAGTTTCTGCTCTGCTGTCCAGCTCTGTAGGCAGTGGATAGTACAGTGTGGTGAGAATATGTGGTGATTGGCAGCTTCTATTTATTTGGACTTCTATAACTTGCCATCATGAGGTCTCTGGGCTCTCGCCCGTGGAGTGTTCTGGACGAGGAGGTAGAGCAGCTCCAAGGGCACCTTGGCTCAGTGCCACACTTCTTAACTTCTGAAACTGCACAGGCAAGCGCATAAGCCCACACACACACACACACACACACACACACACACACACACACACACATACACACACACTCACTCTGCCCACACTTCACGTATGGCTTGGGCAGTCTCTCCTAATGAATATTATTTTAACAGAAAGTTGAGGAAGTAAGTATTTCTATGCCTGAGGAAAATAGAATATTGATGCTATATAATGACATTTGTTCACTTCTGCTTTATTTTGGGCAGCGTACAAGTGCAGCTCCATGAAATGAAACCCTGTGCTGTGCTCTTAATTTTCCCTGTTGGTTCAGAGATTATTGGAAGAGGGAAGTTTATACTCTAAGTGCTGAGATGTAAAATGTATAATTCTGAAATGAATCTGTCTTGAAATCTAATGCCCAAAATCCAGCTGCATCACGGTGCTCTTCTAAGGCTCTGATTTAACCAAGCAGCACTCATTACGGAATGACTTACATTCCCTTTCAAACTAAAAGGAAAAGAACATTGAGTTGATATTTAAGCACTATTACTCCATTACTCCACTGACACTCCAATCTATTGTGACTTACATTGTGAGCCAGTGCCCATTTCCAGAGTCAGTCAGTTGTTATTAGCCCAAAGATTAGTCCAAAGCACAGCCAGGAACAGGATAGTATTACAGCACACCCTATTTAACATTTGGAGGGAAAAGTGAGTGACATGAGTGACTGGAAGCCTAGCTGTCAGGCTGTCAAAGGGCAGAGGGCAGAGCAGCTGCAGACACCTCCAGCTGTCTGGAAGCTCGGAGCGGCCAAAGGCTGAGGACACAAATGCTCGGCACAAAGGAAATCAGCACATTTCATCAGAAAGAAGGCAGCAGCTGAATGGCCTGTGATACAAAGCTGTTATTGAGTCATCAGTGATTTCCAAGAACTGGTGGCAATGGTGCAAACTGATTGCATGCATTCACTATTTACATCTAATTTCCCGTTCTTTATTTCCAACAAAAGGTCACATTTCCAAGATTTTGATAGCAGGACAATGGTTTTTTTTTTGTAAAGCTGGATTTATATGCTAAATGCACCCATCTGAGTCACTAAGTACGGCTGCAGGACAAAAGAACATTCCAGCCTGTGATTGAGATGCTGAAGTTTTGCAGTATTTTCCCTATTATTATTGTAATAACTGTAGGGCTGCCCCCTGAAAGTCGAAGACTCGAATCATCAGTCGGAGACCCCCTCAGTCGACTGAGATTCTTCTTTTTTGTGTATCAGTCAGTGTGCAGTGTACTTCTGGACATGTTTCGGTCCTCAGAATTAGCTGCAGAGTGAGACGTCCTCTCTTTAACGCAGCCCTCCTTCGAAGTTTCACTTTCAGTTTTACAGTCAGCTGCTGCGGGTCCCAGGGTGACTGACACTGAACTTCTGATTAGAAGTGGTGAATTTACAGCCCACAGCAACTTACTACACGATAGTCTCATGGCTTATCTTTGATACATTGTGTCGGCAAATACTGTTGTTGCACATTTCTGATTAGTGTAGTTAGCATGCATTAGCTCGGAGGCCTAACTTGGCTTGTTTACTGTATTATGTGAATGTCGCTGTCACCCGCTGAACCCCGTTCAAAAATCTGGCAGTTACTAAAGCATTGCTTGATAGTCTCTGCGAAAAAAATTTAATGTGTGATGTGTTTATAGCTGTCTAACAAGCTGTGCATTAAATTGCGCATGCATAATGTAATGAACTGTAATAAAACAGGCTTAATCCACAGAACGACTAGTTGAATCGTTGTATTGAACAGCCAAATCTAAGTTGACTGACAAAATTCGGAGTTGGGTACAGCCCCAAATAACTGACTGCTACTAGTACTGCAATGTGTTCTCATCCCATCATCAGATGTTAAGAGGAGATACAGCATACTGCATGTATAGGTGAGAATTATAATTGATTAGCTGTATCGGTTTATGGAATGAAGAAGTGAAAGTGAAAGATTCAAGTTTTAAGAGCTTGAGGTGCCATGTTGAAGTGATGCCTTGTTTTGGCAGTGCAACAGCCCAATACCCAAATATATTCAGTTTAAAGTGATACAAAACACAAAAAAGGAGCAAATCCTCACATTCGTCAGATCCTAGGGCAGACACAACAAGCTGGTGGAACTACATATCGCACCTGGCCTGGAAAAGTATTGGGATCCCCCAGGAGTAGCTGGAGGACGTGGTTGGGCAGAAGGGCATCTTGACTACCTGCCACTGTGACTTGACCACATACTAGAAAATCTTTGTCTTTTTTTTGTTTGATAAAACAATTAAAAGTCACTTATCTAACTAGTTCCCACTTCCCAATAATATATGTTGTTGATTTAATTGAGGTTGTAATGTAGATGCTGCCCTGAATATATCTACCAACCTATGAAAATAGAAATTATAAATGCCATCCGCCCCACCAGGAAAAATAAATACAAAAACAGTGAAGCAAAAATAATCAGGAAAAAAAAATCCTGCTAATTTGAACCAATCCAAGGAGTATGAAAAATATATAAATAATGCACAAATATCATCCTCACAAAATGCAGCATCAAAGCCTGTTTATCTGTCAGAAACAAGAAAGAGCCTGATTGAACTCGTCCTTTGTATGTTGGTAGAAAGAGTTTCTTCTGAGAAAAATATAAGGGAGGAAGCCATAAAAGCACATTCACCACCATCATTTCCTTATCTCCCGCCTTCTGCTCAACTTCACACAAAACTAACTGGGGAGCAATGAGGGGCATCCTCACACAAGAATGACACTTTATTTAATTAAAATGGTCAAATATTTTAACTGTGACGTTTAATGCAGATTTTTAGGAGAGCTTTAATTAAATACGCTCTCACAATCTTTATCAAATAATATGTCTTGGAGTTTTAATAATTCGTTTTACATCAGATTCAACACAAAGTGAAGACTCAGCTGCGACCTAAATGTATTTAAAGGCGAGCTGAAACGGCAGTTAGAGCGATTTCAGCTTCCGTGCGGTGACGTATTTCCCAGTAAAATGTTATATTTGCATGGAAAATGTAATCCTTCGCATTTGATTGGACCTCTGAAGAGTGGGCGGGCTTAGAGTTCAGCACAGTACGGAGCTACAGAGGACTGTTAGCAATGGCTCCTCCACCACCTCCACACTTCCCTCATCTGTTGTTGTTATCAGGAGGAGAACAGGAGGAGTACAAGGGAGAGATGAAAGTGAAGCGTTGCTGTTTTTTAAGCGGCTGTGTGTCATGGCGTCCGGCCTCCCTCCGTGCTCCGCTCACCTACGCATCTGCCGTCATCCGCCGGCCGCGGCGCCGCTGTTACTGCCCGCGCTGCAGTGACACAGCCGGATGAAAATCAGCAACATGTCCCTTTAATGAACTCGACCTCCGCCACATTGTTACAGCCGCGACAGCGTGTGGCTGCTATTGTTTTCACCTTGCGAGTCTGTGTGTGTCTCTGCGTGTTTGTGAACACCGTCACAACCGTTGTCACTCGTGTATCTATATCTCGATGGTTGTCACTGCTGTTTCTAGCTTGCTAGCTAACGTTAGCTCTGTGCTGATGGACGGGTGGATGTCATGATATTATTGGTTGGAATCAGTTAGTACTAGCTTACATAGGCACACAGCCTCTTGTTTCACAAGAAGAAAGAAATAACTGATTTAGATCGTTTTGTTATCAAAATACAAAGAAATGCAATTTTTGTAAATTTTTTAGCATATATATATATATATATATATATATATAATGGTTGAAAATGCATTTTTCATTTCAGCTCAACTTTAAATTAATAATAATAATTCATAGTGCATTATATTCACCTCAATAGAGGCTTTTCTTTTTTTTTACATGCCTAGTTTTGAATTCCAGTGCATGCTTTTAAAAGAAAATGACATAATTACCCTAACACTTTAGTTCTTGCTGTGCATTACACAGGGAATATATAGCACTTTACAGTATGTGGAGAGTATGCTGATTATTTTTTTTATCAGATTGATTAAGATGTATGAACAGAATTTCTGTTAGGATCCTCTCTACTATTACTTGAGTTTGTTTCCCAAATGCTAATTTTGACTTTTACTTGAGTAATTTGTTATGAGAGTATTTGTAAGGCAGCACATCGCCTCGGTCTCTCCCTGTCCTCTCTCGCCATGCGCACGCAGGCAGAGTGAGTGTTACTATGGTTATGGGAATCGGCATCACCAGGTCGTAATGAAAGCTTGAAATAAAAACATTGTGTGTGTGTGTGTGTGTGCAGGGGGACCGGTGGTCAGCGCTGCAGCACACAGGTTACAGAGGAAGGCGTAGAGGAGAAATGGCAACGCGTACAGGTCCAGGGAAGCTGTCGATGATTTGTAGAAATTCAGTTGAACGTTTAGCTCTTCCTCCTCCATGTTAATCTCTAACGTGACGCGGGACATCGGCCTCCCTGGTAGCTAACTGGTCACAGCAGTGGTGATGAGAGAGCACGCTTGAGACGGTGAAACAGTTTAGAGAGGAGGAATCAATCTATATATTAGTATTGGCCACATTTCTAAATAAAAAAGGCATAGGTTCTCTTCTAATAATAATATCAATAAAATGTATTTTACAGATGCAGAGATGTTAGAAGAAATGATGCATTGTGAGTCCATCCCAAATTGTATCCGGTGCACACTTTCTTTAATCGGTGCACTTGCATCGGTGCACGATGACTCACCAGGAGTGAAGTATTTATTGGAATTACTTAATTATTATTTGGAACCAATGATTAACAATAACAGGAATATTATAAGTGTTTACATAACATTTATGTTGATAGAAAAAAATAGTAATAACAAAATGTGTGACAATGTTGCCAGCCCTTAGAGATTAGAGAAACTGTAAGGAGAGCACTGATTAACAGTGGAGTTTCCGATACATTTTAAAGAAACATTTGGAAGATCGTCGGTGGATAAACGCTGTAACTTGTTTTAATATTTAAAAACACCAGCAGCAATCTGAATAATTTAGATGTACAACAGTTTCAGTGGTGTTGTTATTGCACTCTTTAAAGAATGTATTTTTTTAATTAGTTAACCGTCTGCCTGTGTGTCTAATTTTTAACAGAATAATTATAATAAGTGATTAGTAAGTGCTGGGCGAGTGTGTGGATACTCACGAGCCCCCAGCTGAGCACCGCTGTGGTGGTCTTTTCCCCAGAGAATAAGAGGGTTGGATCTCTGCTGCGGCACTTCGCAGGGAGGAAGGCTGTGGCTGTTGTTTGTGCTTATGGGCTTAATCGCAATTTTGAGTGTCCAGTCTCCAGACTCTCTGGGTGGGGTCGTGAAGAAGGCACTGCCTGAGGACTTCACAGGCTGGGGGCACTCAAGGCATGTCTTGGACTCTCAGGAGTGAGGAGAGCTGTTAACTGATAACGTGTGATGACTTGGATCATGTTGTGGGCGAAACTGCCGGAAAGAACCCAAATGTGCAGTGACAGTGAACCGGGTACTTTGAGGCCCCTGTCTGCAGGGTCTAAAACTCCTGTCTCTGAAGGAATTTTCCCTTCCACCAGTTGGAGGCTGCAAGGAACTGGAGCGGACCATGTCCAAATCCAGAGGCAGGCGCTCAGTGTTTTGGCTGTTGGTGCCTGTTAGGATGCAACCCAAAAATCCACTGGTGGACATCACTGATGAAGAAAAAAGGTTTTTCAAGCACAGTTGGCCCGAGCCCCCTGAATCTACTGAGAAACCAGAAGTGCTGCAGCCTCTGTAGGGCCAAAAATACAGTGTGGGAGGAGGTGGGAGCTGTCGGTTGGCCTCAAACAGTTTCTGGCAAACTGCAGAGCTTTGGGCTTATCCAAGGTTGTGTGGTGCCGCTCTAGAGGTGCAGTCAAAGAGTGTCCCGTTGGTGACCTCAGAGTCTTTTCTTTCTGCTTATGTTTTTGTCTTTTGTCTTCATCTGATGTTAACTTTCAGCCTGCACTTGGTCGGTTTGCAGCCATGACTGCCCCCTTCAGGCTGGGAGCAAGTAGCTGTTCCAAGTGAAGGACTAGCTTTATGTCTGCTTGTTGCAGAGATACAGACTAGTAAAGAGGCTGCTCATTCTGATAGTGAAGCTTTTGATTCACCAGCTGATCTACATTCCAACCCGCACCTATGGTCACAAACTTTCGGTAGAGACCGAAAGAAGGTGTCCGATCTCACCATCTCTTAAAGACGGAGAGGAGCGTGTACATCCAGAATGAACTTGGCAAAGGACCGCTGCTTGTTTGCTTCTGAGAGTCTGTAAAGGTGTTTCGGCCATCTGATCAGGATGCCTCCAGGTCACATTCTTGTGGAGGGACTAGTCCAACTGGGAGGAGATCCTAGGGCAGACACAACAAGCTGGTGGAACTACATATCCCACCTGGCCTGGAAAAGCATTGGGATCCCCCAGGAGTAGCTGGAGGACGTGGTTGGGCAGAAGGGCATCTTGACTGCCTGCTGCCACTGTGACTTGACCCAGATAAATGGAGGTAAATGGATGGTGTATGGCAAATAAACAACGTGTTTTAAAGCATTTGTTAACTGTTTATACAAATGTCCTATATACAAATCTTTGACAGATTTAAAATTGTGCAAAATGGGTTAAAAAAATGAAAGCATTACAACTGTGTTGTAATGTGTTATAAAGTGCTGTTTTACACCAGTTATGGAGATACAGTTGTTTTCAAATACAAGAATAAACATTTGCCTTTATACATATTAAGTCAAGTTTCTATTTGTGTTCGCAACTACATTCATAAGCTAATACATTTATTAATTGTTTATATACTGCCTATAGATGCAAAACTAAAATGTTACCAATTGTACTCCTTCATGAGCAAGTCTAATTTGTTTCTAGCATCTGTGACGGAGCATCTGCTGCTTACCAAGGACACAATTAGCAATCCATCAATCAACTCTCTCTCTTGTAGCTAACTCAGATCATGCTCTGCCAAAAAGCATGGGCATTAACAAGCAACTGTTGGCCGTCATGTCCTGGGCCAAGCTGTGCTTTGGCTTTACAGTGAGGAAAATGTAATGTTGAGAAATGATATTGAGGGTTTCTTGTCTAAAATTGTCAATCAGGACACAGAAACAAATGAACTGTGTTGCCTACAGTCTGTTATCTTAAAGAGGGATACTACTGAACGCCAGCATTCATGTTAGCACTGAGCTCTGTTGGTGAAAATGCTGCACCATCTTCTGCTATCAAAACCAGTTCTCCAAACTACAAAGGATGGATTCAAATCAATGGAAAACTGATTTGTGACACGGTGATGGTGATGTTAACAAGTTGCGTGATTTTTTTTTTTAGATATGAAGTGCTTTGCACCTGCTTAATAACTCACAGCCCTGCTATAAGCCTGCTAAAAATTTGGACAAACACAGTGAACCTCAAAATGTCAGAGCTACAGTCAGTGTCAGTGGTGTTGCCACAAGTCGTAAATCAGTATCACAGTTGCCAAGTTTTGGTGTTCTTGAGTGACAAATTACAAACTGATCACACATAATCATTCAACATTCCAAAGCCATGGAAATAAACATTTATTTTCTTACCTGCTTGAGCAGGAGGTGGCTCAAGTATTCCAAAATACCATGCATGGAAGGCAGTAGAATGCACAAGTCACCAGTTCATATGTAAGGGATAAGAAACGGTCATTATTGAAAATAGATCAGGGTTCTATTTTCAATAATGACCAGTTTATCCTACATTATCCCGCTTATTACATGGCTACTTACTCAAGAAATCATTTGACATAAAATATTGATTTAAAAATGACCTCATTGCTTCAGAAAAGAAAAGAAAAGTAGTCCGTTGGTAGTCCTCTCCTCGGCACAGATGCATAAAATGAGCGCAGTTGAATGCAGTTTGCAGCTCCGTAACCCTGCTGCTGACAGTTTCGTTTGCATGAATCAGTCGTTAAACACTTTTAGTCCATACCGCGCTGCGTTTACTGTCACTTCATGTCTGTCCATTTCTCTGTCGTGGGTCTTTTAAACTCTCTTCTTCTCCTTCTTCTCTTTTTCTTTTCTTTACTGGGGGCAGTTCAGCCATTAACCATGAATCCAAAGTTTTGTGCTCTCCAGAT
>JAOVVB010070194.1:0-14023 GCA_028570985.1 Heterobranchus longifilis | reverse complement strand
CTCCTGGTGTTGCGACTGTACAAAAGGAAGCAGATTTGCAGAGGAGGTGACCCCTAACCTCTAAAGCTGCAGAAAGGGTCCTTGGTGGCCCCAGCACCACCCAATCAATCACCTCCCAGAGCCTGCCGGCCAGCCGGACTGTAAGGGGACACCGCAGCCCGACCAGTGGACCCTCCCCCAAACATTCCTTGGCAGGGAGTTAAGAAATGAAAGCTGAGCTGGTCAAGATTGTTCAGTAAAAAATATAATTGTTCCATCCTTCCAACTCCTTAACTTTATCCTCTTTGCCCAATTTTAGTTGTCAGGAAGAAGCCCAGTCGCCAGAATAAAATGTTGGCATTGTACGTTTCTGCAGACCACGAAAATGTTAACATTTGCATGTTTCATACGTATCATATTAATGTTTCTAAAGTAACGTAGTTCAGATCACATGTGTATGAGCTGAATTTCTCATCAGGAGGTGGAGGGGCGAGACATGGCTGCCAAGCAGCAGACCTTTGTGCAAGATCAACAAGTTCGAGAGAAACAAAAACAGGTACTTTTTAACAAGAGTTTGGGATATTTATCCGGGGTTCTGGTGACAAAAACAGGTACTTTTTAATGAGAGATCAGGACGTTTCTAGCCGTGGTTGTGCTGACAAAAACAAGTATTTTAAGCTAAAACTTTTCCTTGTCCTAACCCTACCGAGTGGTATTTGTGCCTAAACCTTACCGCAGCCTTGCCACAACATAAAATTAAACATTGTTTCAAGATATCTGCTACAAATGAAACGTACAAATGTAACGTATCTGTGGATTGGGTTGCAGGAATGTGGTGATGGGAAGTCTCCACTAATCTAAAATTGTCAGTAAAAAAGCGCTCCATCCACAGAGAGCTAAAAGTGCCAGCAGTGGTTGAACCCCTTCACCAGTTGGAACTCATTTTCTTTTACTTATTTTCCCTGAAAAAATGCCAGAATTTACATCAAAAGCAGTCAAACTATTTGCACTCATTTTCAAATGATTTGATCTTCTAACTAAGGGATCAAAAACATCGTTGAATTTCCTGCTGCCAGTTTACAGTAAATACCTCTGTTGATAAAAGCTCAGATTATGCTTCGGCTGATAAAAAGTGACATCAAAAATGAAGAAAATGTCAAATAATTAAAAATACCAAATAGCTGCTGAAGAAACGCAAACAATAAACGCTGGAGATATTACCCTGTGTTTGCACGGAAGCACACGCATTTCTAAATCAATACTAATACATTTAAAACATTTTTTCATTTTCTAAGAAGAGTCTCTAAATATTTTTTTAAATATGGACTAATTTAATATTTTCCTGTTGACAAGGAAGAGGCAATTTAACTCAAACACCTCCACTGTTTGAACCCTGTATTTAAACCATGTTTGATCACTTATGTGTAGAAATAGATTTATTTTATAATATACTATAAATATAGTGTAATATTGTAGCTCTGTATTTAATGCATTATAATGCATTATTTACATATATTTATATATGCATCTATATATGTATATACAGTATATACTTTTAAGAAGTCAGACTGTATATTCAGTATATATATTTTTCCACTATACAGTACATAATAATGTTTATGGAGCCTGATGTCAGCTTGCAGAAAATGTTTAAAGGTCTCATATCATGCTCATTTTTAGGTTCATATTTGTGTTTTGGGTTTCTACTAGAACATGTTTACATGCTTTAATGTTCAAAAACACATTATTTTTCTCATTCTGTCTGTCTGAATATACCTGTATTCCCCCCTAAAACGCTCCGTTTTAGCGCCTGTCTCTTTAAGCTCCCCTCCCAAAAAAGCCCAGTCTGCTCTGATTGGTCAGTGTTTCTGGGTCTTCTGCACCTGCACTCTCGGTGTCTCTGCACTCTGTCATTGCAGGCAGGAAATAACTGTAGCTGCACTTTCTAACTACAGTATATATATAGTATAGTTGTGACATCACAACTTCAGGGAAGTCCTGATGGCTTGTTTAAAGGCACAGTGTCTGAATACGTGCTGTAGATGTATTTCTTTTTATACTTTCACAGTATTTATAGAGCACCTAGACCTGCTTTATAATAGAAAAAAAGACATGGAAATCTCACTTTTTACAATATGGGACCTTTATATAAATATCATGAAGTTGTTTTGCCACATTGTTTATTTCCCTATGCTTGACCAGCACCCCATGTTATATTGACTTGTGATTTTCTTCTTCTAATACTGTTGCTCCCTAGCTGTAAAAGTTGGTCAAGGTCAGCATTCAGTGAACAGCTGGTCGAGTGTGTTGCTGACACCACAGAGACTTTTGGCATATTTGCTTGTGAATAAATACATAATTAAATGCTAAATTAATTTTCAAGTGAACATTTACATATTAGAGTCAGGAGAGCAGGAATGAAGGGCAGCAAAGACAACAAGGAAAGGTGCACAGTGATCAGTGACTTACTGCTATCACTGGAGAAGTGTTTCTAATGCTCTTAAATACGATACACAGCTTCTTTTTCCATTCTTTTCATTATATGAAATCATCCATATTCAACAATAACTTACATTGCATTCAATAATGCAAAATATTCAACTCTCTTCTGCTTTAGCCAAGATTCTCATAATGCTGTTTAGAAATGACAGCAAAACTGACACTGTTATATTATCTGTACCAACAATACCAAACAGTACATTTGTTACGTTACTTCACTTCCATGCAGACGTACATGATGTAATTACGCATGAGATGTAAAACCTAAAGTTAAAACAACTTGCCATTTACTTTTAGTTTCAAACAGGACACAAACACCGGTCTCCTGGGTCAAAGTCCTGTGTTTGTTTGACCCATCCTTCCCGCCCGCCCTAAATGGTTATACTCTTAACACTACGTTACATGACTTCCTGCTTTGCTCCCGTCATAATTACTACGACCACTAGAGGACGCCGCCTGCTTTTGCAAACAACCTATGGTGTCATTTTTCGGTGGAGTACAGTCACTCTGTACTGATTTCAAGACTTGCATTGTTTTTCCAGTCATTCGAAAACAAAAGCAAAAAGGGAGCTTCAGGCTTTCTAGTCCTACAGCAATCTTTGGCCTTAAATCATGAGCAAGACAGACTGTAAAGAAAGGCTTTTCTGTTAGATAAGAGTCACGGATCTTGTTGAACCAGTTTAGGACAGATCAAACAGACATTCATAATGAATGACCTGTGTGAGCTTTGATCTGATATAAAGATGACCGCGTTGGCTATCAACACATCATGCACAAACTTTTTTTTTTTTGGCTCTCTGCTAGGGAGATTCCCTTTGATATTTAAATAGCCTGTTCACATGTTATTGGCATTTTGCTTTCCAAAGGAAGTTTAGCAGCTACTATGTAACTGTGTTTTAAGTTGGAAATGAGATGTTTAAAAGTTGAATTACAATTTGTTATTGAAAAAGCATTGTTTCACGGCAGCAGCTTTCCGAGCACCTGAAACACATCAACTCATTTTCCAATCTGGTTGGCAGCTGTAAGCAGGAATGGTCTTAAAGGGGATGTTCCGCTCATTTTCACGTTCATACTTGTATTTTGGGTTTCTACTAGAACATGTTTACATGCTTTCATGTTTAAAAAACACATTATTTTTTCTCATACTGCTGTCTGAATATACCTGTATTCACCCCTCCCGAAAAAAAAGCCCAGCGTCATTACAGCAGAGGAATTACTGTAGTGGCACAGTAGCTGCACTTTCTACCTATATATAGCCTAGTATATTTCTGACATCACAAACGGCTCATTTAAAGACACAGATTCTGAATACGGGCTTTGTGCATTTCTCTGCGGATTGAGCATTTTGATACATTCACAGTATTTATACAGCACCTAGACCTGCTTTATAATTAAAAAGACATGGAAATCTCACTTTTTACAATATGGGACCTTTAAATAGCACTGTGCAGGTCATTGTGTATATCCTTTGCTACTCAATATAGGACAAAACAATATGATAATAAGTCAACTAATACACAACACAGGGTGCTGATGTCAACGCATTCCAGGTCACAGCAGTCTCTCCAAATGTGTCATTTGTAGCAAGAATGCGGTCTGTTCAGGTGAAGTGCTGATTCACTGCTAACACCACACCTGAGCAAACATACACATGACTCATTGTTACTATGAGCAAATAATGAAAGAAGAAGTGACACAAAGTTCAGTGACTCAAATGATCAGAATATATCACTTTCTTCTATGTACAAATTAACACTCACAGGATGCTCCTTTTATTTATGTTTTCCTCCGTAGAGCTTATCTAGCATACACTTGTGTTTTTTTGTGGCTGGTTGCAAAGGCCTGACCAGGTGCCATCTATCAAAACAATCTGCTCTCAGGGGGAAACCTGCTATTAACTGATAAGAGTCTGCCCTCGGTGGGGTGTAATGGGTCCCACTTGAGTTTCTTTTCGGAGTATTGTCCTCGCAGGCCACCTCCAAGACAAACTCAACTCAATGACTGCTCTCTGTTTCACTCCTCCCCTGTCTAAAAGTACAGCAGCTGGATGGTCTTCAAGCCAAATCCAGCCGGGCCAGTTGAGGTGAGGGATTTCATTCTTCCACAGAAATGTCGTCACAGTGAGCAAATGAGTTTCAATATAATCACACACCTGTGTGTGGCCTCTGGTTTGTATTAAAGCTCTGTTCACGCACACGTCACATGTGTTTACCTTACCTGCATAAAATTCCTTCAATGAAATCAAAGCGATAGACTATGAGCAAAAACATGCACAGGTCCAATTTGAAATTTTGGGGGAAATTTTGCTTCCATAACATGTCTTCTTTCAGACTTGTGGAAAGAAAACATTCAAAATATACATTTAGGTTTTTATTTTACTACACTTTGTCTATTTCTCCCAAATTCAGCAAAAGTTAGCATTAGATAATGCCTTAAACATACAATTTCTGAGAACTTCTAATGCAAAAAAATAAATAAAAAATGTAAATAATCAACTGGGGAAGTTTCATGGTGATAATTATTCTTTTTTTTCTCCACCCCTATTTTACAACATATCTTTAAAGGCTGTTTTTTCAAAAATATTTTTTTTCCCTCAGAGCCAGAAATCTCCACTTCAGCAGCACTTACATATACACCAATTTGTGTTCTGGAAATGTATGCAAATTAGCACATATATTTAATAAGACAATGCTTAATTTGCATATTTAAACATAATATTTCAGAAAACTTAATAACCAAATAATTGTCTTGATCTAAGTAATTAACTAGGGATGTTTCATGGTTATATCTATTAGGTTAAGAAAAGTGTTTTTCTTGCCTTCCCATCAGCCATTGACTTACAGTGCATTGCCAGACAGTATGATGATAATGTTGCAGTTGCAAACAGTAAAACCAGACATGGTTTACAGTGCACAGTAATGAATTATCTTGGAAATATTTACAAGATTTTCATTCTGTACTGAATGTGTGAACCCACACTGTCTTTGTGTGCTTTGAAAGTTATAGGTTATAAAAAAAGGATTAAGGACTATTTGACCACTGGATGCACATGTCCAGTGATTGTTTGCAGTTTGTTTTATGTAGGTTGCTTGTTAATTTTATGTGATTTTTTCATGCCGTTTTGTTTTAAATCTGTTTGTTCTTTTATGCGAAACCTTTTATGCGGCTGTCTTGGCCAGGACTCCCTGGTAAAAGAGATTCTGAATATCAATGTGAATATTCCTGGTAAAATAAAAAATAATAATAAACAAAATACAAACCAATTGCTGCCTGGGTGTTAGAAACACTACAGCTGGATTTAAAAAGGGGAAGCATGTTAAGCAGATGATATTTGTAGCATGGGCTGAAAAACAAAGAAGTGGATCTTTCAGATCATTTTCATACAATACTGAACGCCGAAGCATGATTTGAAAAGCAGTAATGTAAAGCCCATGAGATTTGTGGTAAATTAGCTAAAACATGCAAAACTCCTGATCTGAGTATAACATACTGTAAATCTAGTAAAATAAAGCTTACTGTAACTAACATGTATAAAGAGCAAGATGTTCCACTGGAAAAAGAAAATCTGGCAAGCGTCCATGTTTCTCTCCTGTTTTTTTTTTCTTTCTGAAATAAACCACTGGAACAAACACAAATTACAATTAAGGTCCACCAGCGTGAAAACTCCCATTTAGCTCTAAATGTAATGCAGCGTCTATTAGTTCATATGGGCTGCTGTAGAGGGTTTTAAAATCATTGGATAACACGTGACCTAGAATTCTAACATTATATTAAAGGCTCTTTGTTTGTGTGTAAAGTGATCTAAGCTGTTTTCTTAGTGTGTTGGTTTGTAAGTAGTTCATTTCCTTTATAGAGAGATGAAGTCAGCTCATCAACTGGGAGCTGAAACATACAAATGGAACAATAATTAATTAGGTCTAAATGTCATTTTCAGAACTGGGCTAGTCCAGGATCTGTGCTTGTTTTCTCTTAATAATTTCCTCCTGCCTCACGACAGAGGGAGTGATAGTTGTGACACGTATATACAGGAATCACCGTGCTGCATGTGTGTTCACACCTGACATTAGAATGCGTCTCCACATGCGTCTTGAATAATCACTTCTGATCTATGTCACTTCCCCCGCTCTATATGCAAATAAACACCTACATCATTTCCGTCTACATATACAAAAATACATGAATTTCAGTTGTTACTCTCACATAAATCAAACATTATGACAGAAAGGTGCGATGACTAATGAAACAGAGCTGCCTCTCTATTTGCATATACAAAAATACAAATATGAATATAAAATAATTTTTGTTATTGTTGTGTTGTGTGTGCATACAGTTGTTACTCTCACATAAATCATAGATTATTGCACAAATGTGCAGTGACTCATGAAAAAGTGCTGCCTACAGTCTTTGTCTGTCTGTGTGACTTCAGGGACCGTCTACAAATTGCAACATCGAAAAGAGATACTATGAAAATATTCAATGACTTCACTTATTTTTCTTGTTGTATATGTAGAATCAACAGGGGACCATTAGTCTGGCTTATCGGGTGAACAGTGCCTGGATAAAGCCTTACTTCTTGTGCGGACAGGAAGTCCCTCCTCTTCGTGTTCCTGTTCCCAAAGTCCCTTCGCATACAGGAAACAACAACAACCACCACTGAGTGAATGAGTACATAATTCCGCTTACAGCTGAGTAGACAGTCCTTCAGTGTGGCCAGGACACATTCACATACACACTGCTAAAAGAATGTGGCCATATACGGTCCAGACCACCTCCGAATGTGGTCTGAGCGATCGGATCTCAATGCGTCCTGGGTGCGTTCACACCTGTACTTAGAGCTTTCCGCTTGTGATCAGATCACTCAGGACGGACGTTAAAAACCAGGTCTGAACGGGGCCCCTGATGAGCATACATCTATGGCTATCTTATGTTAGAAGGGAACCCCTTTCTTCCTGTCAAGGCAGTTCTATTCGTTGAAGCCATCTACGGGAAGGCTGCCAAAATGACCCATCAAAGATTGACGAGGGTTAAGCTCCCATAATCAATATGACACTGCTAAGTGCCCTTTGATTGAGCTGCACGCAGTGTAAAAGGACATTTCTGTGTGCCCGGCTGCTCTTGCCACCAAGAAATGCAGCATTTGTCCAAAGCTAAACGGTCTTCTGAATGTCATTGTCACGGGTACATTAACTTTTATATGAGTCTGAGAGACAGACTCGGAGTGAGGATGAACGGCCATTTTCATTAGCGTGGCTGCTCGGTGCCATTAAGGGCGCCGTCAGACGGACAGGGAAAGAAATGGTTTTGCACGGGGGTGCGCGAGCAACGGCTGGAGGCTTCATTCCTTCTCTTAAGATGTACCACGAGGAGCTGGAGTGGCGAAGGCAGCGGCTACATTTGCCGGTGTGAAACCTCGTGTCACTAGGCAACTGGATCTGATGGCTCCTTTGTTTGGGGTGAAAGGTTGGAAGCACTCGTACTAATCTCCTTGCTTCACAATTAAGGAACACAGGAGAGCTGCTCGAACCTCTTCCCGCTCTCAAACAACAACAACAAAAAGAAAAGGATTGAAAGGCTCCTCTATTGTCCCTCCTCCTCAGTCCCTGCTCCCCCCTCCTCTCTCTCCACGCTAATCGAAAGGTATTTGCACTGTAAATTAAAAGGGCCCTCGCGCGTTGCTGTTTTAACACTGACGCGCTCTCCTAAGATGTCCGCAAACAGCTCCAATCTAATTACAGAGGGAGATTTACTTCAAATAACACTGTGGGACAAAAGAACCCTGGCCATTGTTGACGCGGGGCCAGTGTTCCACCATCTCTTTCTCTCTTTCACTCTCTTGGGCGAATCCTTTTATATTCAAAGTCCTCGCCTTGCCAAGGTTAAAATGCAATGGGATATCTGAAAGTATAGGAAACCTCCTGACAAAAGCGGCCTTTTTATTCCCCGGATGGCAAAGGCCTTCGTAGATTTCCACCGTTCTGTGTCTCTTTTCCTTATCTATCCTTTTTTTCCCTCTTCTTTTTTAACCAAGCAGATCTCGAACAAAGACGCAGCAGCCGACATGCAAATGTAACGCGGGAGAATAGCGGCATCTGAGGATTTGAGATTGTCCGACAACGGGACGCGCTCGCTGGGGTTGCATTGTGACGTACGGCCGAGACACATCCTCAGGGTCGAAAAGAGGGAGGAAGGGGATGGTGGATATTGGCTGGCCAGATTTGCAGTGTGTCCTGCTGACTTCCATTTTATGGCCCGTGAATCGCAGAGCCCTCTGGGAGTCTATAATCCGCCCCCACCACCCTCCACCCACCCTCCCACTGCCCGTACCACATCATTTTATTGGTCTCCCTGGATGTGTGGCTGCTGTCCCTGGTTCACAATGATCCAGCCATGTGGGGATTCTCCTGCAGCCAGACTGTTGCACCACTACGGACATCCCAATTTGCTACTGGATCCCACCCACCTATTTCCCCCTTATGAGAATACTACCTCCCTCCCTGACATGCTGTTGTCCCATGGTTTCCTGTGGCGATGCATCAATGCGACTGTGCCCACCATGACACTAAGCCTCGGCACTGAGGCTCCGCAGTGCAGAGGCCCAGTTGGGTATTTCTCAATGAATGCAGCTGGGTGCGGGGGAACGTATCAGTGCCAACTCTCATTCACACATTTTATCTCATTTACACACAAACCACACATTCACATAGGCCGCTGTGCATAACACTTACGGCGGATGATTACTACAGGGTGCTGGTCACACTGAAGCCGTGCACGGTATCCATCAGCCGAACGGAGGATCTTCCTCCGCCTGGAAAAACTCATTTAGATCTTATCTGGGGAAAAATTTGTTTGCCGAGGGAGAGGGAGGAGGTTAGTAACAGGAGAAGTGACTGTAGTAGAGCTAGTGCCGCTTGATTTAATTTAGCCACCGATAGTGTCTCTGACCACTTGTACTTTTCTTATTTTGGGAGGCGAGTGAGAGTGAGGGCCACGGAGGGGGAGATGGAGGGAGGCAAAGAGAAAGAGGTATTTGTTTACAGAGACAGAGGTACATAAAGGAAACCGTGGGGTTTGAAATGATCATCTTACAAACATTTCAACAGTAAATAGATATTCTACAGTAAAACAAGCTGTGACACTATAGAGCAAAAATGTAAACTGAGACCATCCACATATCGAGACAGAAACCACTTCCTAGTATCACCATCTTAAAGAATTTTTCTCTGATGATATAATGCTGTGATTGTCTGACAGAAAATTAAACAACAACAATTTCGATAATCGATGAATTGTTGAAGTCAATTTTGCAGGAAAATTACCCCCAAAAAGGCTGCTTGTTATATCTCCCAGGATCTGGTTCTCACACCTTCTTAAACATCAAATTCAAGGACTTTTCAACGACTTTCCAGGCCTCAACTTCAAGGACCCAACATGACAGTTTGAGACACGATCAAGGTTAATTACTGTTTAATTACAGAATTTTTATAATGAGAACTAGCAGGCCGGTGTGTGAAACAATGACGCAGCTGCAGGAGACACACGTGCACGCAGACAGCGGAACGTAGCCTATTTCTAAACATTACATTAAAAAAAATATCAAAAGAATTTCAATTTCTATTCTTACACAAAATATATAAATTCAAGCACTTTCAATGACCCATGTCCATTTATGTCTATTTTCAAAACCTTTCAAGTCCTTGATTTTTTTCCCCTCAAATTTACAAACTTTCAAGGACCCGTGGGAACTACGATTTGTGGCTTTAATCATTTTTAACATCCTTTTGACAAAACAAGCAATTTGAAGAATGTTACATTGGACTCGTGGAAATTGTGATTTTTGTCTCACAATTCATGTTTCGTTTAGTAAAACAGACAAGATAACATTCACACCCTCATGAAGTGTGATCGAGGGTTGGAGAGTAATAGAAACTATTCCATTACAGTTAAAATTGGTGGTATTCTGAATACAGTTACTGTCTTTAAAAATAGATTACTTGAAGGGATTACTTTTATTACCTCCTCCAAAGAGGTTATGTTTTTGGTTCAGTTTGTTTGTTTGTCTGTTTGTCAGCAGGATTAGAGAAAAACTACTGGCCTGATTTTCATGAAACTTGGTGGAAGGGTGTAGCATGGGCCCAGGGAGAAGACATTCAATTTTGGCGTGGACCCAAATCATGAGGCAGAGAGACGGAAGGCTCTGCGAATATAGCTTGTGTTCAGGTCTTAACTGCGCCTTATCCTGTGTGTTTTTTTTTTTTAAGTTTATACCTTAAATAATAATTAAAAATAACAATTTCATTTAGTTTTCTTACTGAGATACAGGCCAAATGTATATTACAAAACAAAAGTTGTCTTACACCCCTTAAAGTCAAGAAGGCCTCTCAAATCCCTGTGAAGCTTTGTAGGGGTCGGGACCCCCAGGTTGAGAACCAGTGATCTAGATTGAACATGGAGCTATAAATATAATCTGTAGTCTTTCGCCTGTTTGTTTGATGTGAACAGAAGAAGATGTTCATCTCTGTATTTCTCTGTACATCTCAGTGTTGGCTTGGCAAGGTGAATGTGGCACCTGATACCTGCTGTGACCCAGAATGTGTGTGTTCTCCGGCCGGCCCAGCACAGACACACAGATGGATATAATCTGCCTCCGACTACGGACAGCTTGCTCAATTATGAGTGGGATGCTGATAACGACGAGCGCTAGCCTGGTGCTAATCAGCAATTTGACTCACCAGATGACACTAGACAGGAAGCTCAACATGCTAACATTTTGTGATCAAAAGTCATAATGCTAATGCACATCTGGCTTTTAGCGACGAGCTGCATTGAGCTCGAATGCCTCATAAACACAGTTATTTTATCTTTATGGTGATAGTTCCATTCACTCAGAGTAATAGGTTGAGTGGAATCGCATTCACACTTGCAGGGTGCAGGGGGTTGCATGTTACTATGTGGCCCTGTTTTCACCTGGTTTTAACATCTGTCCTGAGTGATCCGATCACAAGTGGACAACTCTAAGTATGTGTGTTCCCACCTGACATTAAAATGTGTCTCTACATCTTGAGTGACCACTTGTGATCAGATCTCACTTCCCCACTCTATATGCAAATAAACACCTACATCATTTTCATTTGCATGTACAAAAATACATGAATTTCAGTTATTACTCTCACATAAATCAAACATTATGACAGAAATGTGCGATGAGTCATGAAAAAGCGCTGCCTACAGTCTTTGTCGGTGTGTGTGAGTTCAGGGACCGTCTACAAAGTGCAACACTAAAAAGAGATACTACAAAAATATTCAACAACTTAGCTTTTCCACACTAAGCGTGGCTGTATAGTCAACACGGGGCCATTGATGTGTGAAGTGATTTTGGCGACACTACACTGTATAATAATGAAGTTATTGAATATTTTTGTAGTATCTCTTTTTGATGTTGTACTTTGCAGAATGTCCCTATGCACTTGTCTCACAGACCAGAGGATAGCTCATTTTGATTAAAATTTTAAACTTTACCGAAGTGTGTGAGTGTGTGTGTACTTTTCTCCACCTGACGACAGCATGTGTGTAATTTTATTTATTTATTATTTACACAGAGCTGCCTATAGCTCAGACATCATGGACAAAGCCAGAGAATGAGTACGTAGTTCCGCTTATCGCTGAGTAGATGGTCCTCACTGTGGCCCCAGACACATTCACATACACACTGCTAAAAGAATGTAGCCATATACGGGCCAGACCACCTCCGAATGTGGTCTGAACGATCAGATCTCAATGCGTCCTGGGTGCGTTCACACTTGTACTTAGAGCTGTCCACTTGTGATTGGATCACTCAGGACGGATGTTAAAACCAGGTCTGAATGGGGCCTGTGTGTGTGTGTGTGTGTGTGCGCATGTGTGTGTGTGTGTGCATGTGTGTGTGTGCGTGTGTGTGTGCGCATGTGTGTGTGCGTGTGTGTGCATCAGTGTGTGTATCAGCAACATGTGTGTAGCACAGCCTGCCCGGGCTGGAAGAATATTTGCTTTGCTTATCGCCGCCCTAATGCTCACTGACAACTTAATAACATCACAATTAACTAAATGCTAAACAGATGCCAGTGCTGGACTAATGTGATTGAGACAATCGGCACTTTTGACGTGACCCCTGTGTAGCGCTGCCATTGGCCTAATTTGCTTGAGTGACATGAACTGGACTGTGTGTGTGTGTGTGTGTGTTTTGTGTGTGTGCTTGTATTTGAGGTAACTGATTGCAAAGCCACCGGCGAACAATTTACCAGGAAGAAAAAGACGAGGAAGAAAAGAAATAATGTGACTAAAAAGAGCTTCTTTTTTCCTGACCATCATAACCTTGTTGTACTCCTTTCCCCCCGTCTCTGCTTTCTCTTTTGGTTTTTCTGTCTCTCCTCCTATCCTCCCTCCCTTTTTGCCGCTCTCTCTCCAGCCAAACTATTTCTGGCTTGAGAAAAGAAAGTGTTTACTCTGCGGCAGAGGCCTGCTGGAATCACGCTGTGTTCCCACTGGCTAAACCCACTATTGCCACTCCATGGTTTGCATATTTTCCCTGTATTACAAGACTTTAAAAAAGGACGGAGGGAGATAAAGAGAGAAAGAAAGAGAAAAGAGTAGGAGAGCAGCCTCCCCCTCCTATTATATGTGGATTTTCTCTGGCACTGCAGTGTATGTGTGTGTGTGTGTGCGTGTGTGTGTGTGTGTGTGTGTGTACACGGAGATGATTCATGTATAAACAGGAACACCAACAGTTGGACAACAAATTCTTCAGAGGCCCATGGACTGCGAACTCATTTCTACACATGTCACAGGGGAGATGCAGTCCCTGCTACTCTAACGCTCATGTTGAATTTACTGCTCGTACTGAACTTAGTTTGACGGATGAAATGTGCAGATTTCACTGCAAATTACAGTGGTGGAAGTAACTAAGTACATTCACTCAAGTACTGTACTTAAGTACAATTTTGTACAATTTCCATTTTCTGCCACTTTACTGATACTTCTACTCCACTACATTTAGGCAAATATTGTACTTTTTACTACATTTATTTGACAACTTTATTTATTTTGCAGATTCAGATTAATTATACAAAAATATAATTAACAATTAAAATATGATTTATTATAGGATAAAATAAGTGGGGAAATGCACATGTTATCAGCATGTAAAGTAGCTTAATTAAAATTATCTCATCAATAATCCAATATTATAATATATATCATACTGTACTAAAGTACAATTTTGTGGTAGTATTTCCATTTTCTGCTACTTTATACTTCTACTCCACTACAACTCAGAGATTAATGTAGTACCTTTTACTTAATTACATTTATTTGATAACTTTAGTTACTTTGCAGATTCAGATTAAAAATAAAATATTATCAGCAAATAAATGATGACGTGTTATTAGGCCTGCAGGTTAAGATAATACTTTATTTATCCCAGGGGGAAATTCACAAGCTTGTATATAAAATAATTAAAATGAGCTCCACCTTTACCAGCTGCAACATACGCGTGATGAACATATTAATGCAT
>JAOVVB010070177.1:0-14023 GCA_028570985.1 Heterobranchus longifilis | reverse complement strand
ATATGGAATTATATAAGGAAATTGGTGATTTTCCATTATCGGGATAATCGGGAATATCCTCACGAATTGACTGCGGTTTACTACAGTGTCCTTTCTGAGATGCAATAAAAAAATATTTGATTCTTAAAAAAAAGTCGTAATGATTCAAGAAAAAGGTCGTAATGTTTAGAGGAAAAAGTCACAATTTTATAACAAAAAAGTCATAATGTTCCATAAAAATTCCTAATGTTTTGAGAAAAAAGTCGTAATGTTTCAAGAAAAAAGTCGAAATGTTTCAAGAAAAAACGTCCCAACAAATCAAAATGTAAGGTAGAGTGATTCCAGTGTGACATGCAATTTTCATATAGCCCCATGCCTAATCAGTAGTGTTAAAGAAGTTGAAGCTCTGTGTTGGATAATTTATGTTCCAATATTTGTCTTGCTATCCTTCATTTCACAGCAAAGTCTGTTCTTGTCCTTCTGTATGGTAATGGTCTTGGTCATGAACATCTACTCCATAGCGAAGGAACTGGTGCAGATATCCCAACAGGTACGGTTACATAAGTGTCATTACCTCACATGAAGCATGCGCTCATAAATCTGTCCGGCACCAGGTCTGTGTGGACACATAGCAATCAGGTGTGATGGACGAGCAGGATCACTCAATGACCACAGGCAGAATGTCACCTCCACAAAGCCTTGCCAGATGGGAAATGTTAAACTATCATACCAGAGGCTTACAATTATCGTATTTTGAGGAATATGATTGTGCACGAACCATAACCACAAGAACAAATATGTCTGAATGTGTAATTTTACAAATCACATATTTAAACAACTTTTTAACATGCCTACAAATCTACCCACATCTGTTTAATCATAGAGATGCACGAATACAGACGTGGGATCAATATTTTGCTATCCTGATCATGAAATGAATTATAATGACACAGCGCAGACTAAAACTAACTACTTTTTAGGGCTCCACAATATATCGTTTTTTTATCGTCATCGCAATATCAACTTGCGCAATTAAACACATCACGAAAGACTGCAACATATCGCGAAAGACACTCACGGATTTTCTGAGTCAGCCTAGTTGAAAGAGTATCAGTAGAAAACTGCTCTTTAAAATGTAACTATCATTCTTTTTTTTTTTAAATGGTGCCTTTTGTGTTCAGTTCAATGTTCAATTTGTTCAATAAAATAAAATAACTTCCTTTCTGTTTTTTTATTTATTTAACAAGCAATCTGTTGTATTTTAGCAGAATACTTAAAGCAGC
This sequence comes from Heterobranchus longifilis, assembly GCA_028570985.1. Classification (NCBI taxonomy): domain Eukaryota; kingdom Metazoa; phylum Chordata; class Actinopteri; order Siluriformes; family Clariidae; genus Heterobranchus; species Heterobranchus longifilis. Next base: position 12,761 of record JAOVVB010070177.1, on the reverse strand, counting down.
AGAAAGGCAGAACTGATATTTATCGCAAGTAATATCGTTATCGCAATATTCAACGTTATTGCATATCGCATATTTTCTTCATATCGTGCAGAACTAATGAGGATCGTATGTATTGTATGCATGTTTTACTTAATTTCATGTCATTGTTAATTACAGTCGGGGTTTATTGACTGCTGCTCAGAGAGAATAAGTGATTTGAAGACATCAATTTGGACTCAGATTTTGGTAACACATTGATTCCATCAGTTGGTGGAGTCAAGGTTTATAAATGGGTCCTGCATTGGTCAGATCCAACACGATGATGATGTAAGGAGCCCAAAATGAATCACTAGATTTGGACTCGTAGTACAAAGGAGGCAATTGACAGGAATAACCAGTACAGATTCTGTACAGTGGCAGCATAGTAAATTTGAATTGAGCATGTTTTTATATGAGGACTGAGGGCACCATGGGAGTATTTGACGCTGGGCAGTGAACATTAATTTAAAGCTCAGATAGGAAGAATATTTTTGGTGTCATTGGTCAAAAATTCCATAACCTTTCAGCACATTGTAATGAATGTGGTCTGAGAGAAATCTAGTCTCCTGTACTTTGTCTTGGCTCTCTTTCAGGCTTTAGAAAATCTAGGACGTGACGGACAGACTTTGGGTCAATCACAGCCTCATTTTGCAAATTCAAGGCTAAATTATGAGATAGGATAATTTATTGATATCCATCTATATACACTGCAGCACAGTATAGAGGAATGAAAATCAGGCCTTTTTTTCTTCCTTTTGTGATGTGAAATGCTAACAAAGGGGAGAGAGGGGTTATTAGAATGGTGATTTTTGTGTGTGTAGTGTTTAACTTGGTAGCCTCTAGGGCCCGACCGATATGGAATTTTTGAGGCCAATACCTATACAGATTATTGATGGGAAAAATTAACCGATTACCAATATGGCGGCCGATATAGAGAATTTTTGAGCTGGAATGAAAATAGACCTTTTCTATGATTGTGCACTGATATGACTATGCAAAGATAGTCAGAAGGCTGCTTTCTTAAACAAATAACTTTAATAAAAAAATTTAGTATACAAGCTATACATTATAGGTCTACATACAATGTATTACATTGTCAAACAATTCTAGAAATGAACACTGGAAATAAATAACAAATAAAAATAAAACTTAAAAGTACTGTATGTCAGTCAGTTGCTGACCATTTAAATAAAGAACTACGTAATGACACAATTTTTAAATCACAATCAGCATTGTTTCCTGCATTATATGTTATATAAAAAAGTTTTAATGTCGGTACATATCAGACAAGATATACACCGATACTTATAAATGCTGATATGTATGTGACAGGCCAATATCAGCCGATATTATCGGTCTGGCTCTAGTAGCCACGCTCACAGGTAGGTAATGTGTCTTAATCCTCCCCTACAGTTAGACCTCTACTGACCTAGTTACCCAAAGTTGAACGCAAATTCTACTGAGCAAGACAGGTAGGTGGTTTTCTCAATGCAAAATTGGTCATGTACCATTCACAGGTTGTTATCTGACTGAGCAGTATATGACACCTGCACTGAAGAATCAACACTAAATCTATAACTGAGTTCCTGCTGACTGACACAAATGAGCGAATGACAGCATGCATAGAACTGCAGACATGATTAGCCTAATCATTTTCTGGACCCACCACCACAGTATTGTTTACAACCACACTGCACTGACTGATGTGTGTGTGTGTGGCCAAACTGGCAGACTGTGTGTAGTGTTAAAGTTGAACCCTGCACTCATCATGCATGCATGGACCTAAAAAAACATGGAACATTTCACAAACCGAGCTCCTCCAGCCGTACCTGTAAGACAGTGTGGAGTGGACTAGCCTGTCTCACCACACATAGTTTTGCAGGTAGGGAGAGGAGGGAAAATACGTTTATTAGATTGTTAAGTAAGTACATTAACCTAATATAATTCGTATTTTCTGTACGCTTATGTCATTCAACTGGACAAATAACATAAGGTATGCATTAGAGCTGCAAAGATTAATCAATGTTTGTCAACTATTAAATTAATCGCCAACTATGTTGATAATTGATTATTTGGTTTGAGTATTTTTTTAAGAAAGCAAGTCTAAATTCTCAAATTCCAGCTTCTTAAATGTGAATATGTTCTGGTGTCTTTACTCTCTGACAGTAAACTGAATATCTTTGAGTTGTGGACAAAACAAGACATTTGAGGACGTCATCTTGGGCTTTGGGAAACACTGATGGACATTTTTCATCATTTTCTGACATGTTGAAAGACCAAACAACTAATCTATGAATCAAGAAAATAATCGACAATGAAAATAAGCGTTAGTTGCAGCGCTACAGCAGACATCGTCAGAGAAGGGGAATCTGTGGGGGCGTGTTTACATAACACCAGCACACTGTAACTAAATGTAAACATGGTTTGGGCCTGACTTCGGACTCCGAGGACCATAAATGGGAATGCGTACTGGGTTATTGAGTGCCTCGATATAACGATCGTTACTTTCTTGGACAAGTAATGTAATAGTCTCATAAGTATGTGTGCCAGGTCGTTGTGATAGTTAACTCTTCCAATATAAAGCAAGTTGATCTCAAAACAATTTTCTGACACGCGCAGTTGTTTAACGTTACTTCCGAACTACAAACGCAGAGTGTGCAGATGTTTGTGAAGCTGGTGAATCTTCTCATCTCTTCCTGCTGTCTTTGCTACGACGGCCAAGCAGCTCTCTGGCTAATGCCAGCTAACCCTTACTGACATGTGATGTTAGCACACACATTATTTAGTTAGCTGCCGTTAGACCCTCTCCTCGACCACTTTATTCGTACGGGGCAAATAACTTTGTATTATTTATACATTTTTTCAGCCTCAGATTAGTTGCTAGCTTGCTTAGCATTGGCGTTAGCTGTAGCTGGCTAACGGGACCACTACTTAACACCAGCTGGACTGTTACCTCGTCATTAATCACGTTAATTTTAATGTATTCTGATAAAGTCGTACTTCTATGTCAATGACTCATGTTAACACTGATGTCAAGTGCCTGGTCGGCTAGCCAGTATAGCAACATCAATGGCAAACTCCCTGGATGTTAACCTTAGCTATCCGCCATTTTACAACTTACTTACCTCGTTTTAAATCAAAGACGGACTCAACCCAAATAATCCAAAACGTTGCGGACTTTGCAAAGAGGGTGCTATCGTTATTGTCCTGCTTAAACTGTCATTTTCCAAAGCTCAAAATTAATAGTTTTATTTGCTAGCTATCGTTAAGAAGCTCCTTGGTGGCTAACATAGCAAGGTACAGTTTGTGTTTTCGTTGTTATGCATGTAGCACACACACCACCTGTCGGCGGCCACGTGAACTGCTGTTAGGAGGTCACATCATGTCTGTCAGAGCTCAGAGCTTCTGACTGTTCTCCACTGTGATCACAGTTTATCATGTTTACTGACTGTGCTGGAAAACATCCACTTAAAGCAAAAACATCAGAGTTTGAAATTAATCTGCATGCCTCTGTGAGTGGAGAGGCACTGCAACTACCTAGATTACATGTCAAAGCCTATGTATCACATGTATTGCTCTAGGTCTATTGCATGTAAACATAGGCTAAACATGTTAAATTCACAGGTAGACTAATTAAAATAAAAGTCAGAGCAGGCCTGACACATAAGCAAACTAAGCGGCTGCTTAGGGCCCAGTGGCTACAAGAGGGGCCCCAAAAGAGCTTGAAATGTCCCACAAAATAGTCAATAAATATATCTGAAAATTGAAATTGGAAATCTGGGGGACCCAGTTTGAATGTGCCTGATGCAGCTGATGAAATTAATAATAATATTGTTATCTATAATTTACAGGTGTTTAGGTTTGTCCGTAGATGCTGGATCATCAGCCAGTGCACGCACAGACTTTGTACAATATTATTAGTTATAATAAATGCACATTCTTCAGCATATGCTTGCCTTGTGCATCCTATCTTTCTACATTTAGACATATTACACATGAAGACAGGTGGGATTCAGCCCTTTCCAATGAAAACATAACATAACACTAAAATATGCATCAAACCTAAACCAGATCAAGCAAAAGGCCCTGAGAAGAACATTCATATAGTTAGGGGGTAATAGACTGTAGTATAGTCTATTTAAAGATGGTGTTGCTGCTAATATGTCTCACTTATGTGTGCATAAACTAATATTAACAATACACAAGTTGGTTCAGTGCCATGTGAACTGACAACATGCTACAATGAGGGGAGGCCCAAAACCAAATCCTGTTTAGGGGCCACAAAAGTCTAGGGAGAAAAGTACAGCGTAGATGGAGATATAGCCAAACTTAAAGTAAAGTAACCGCTTTGGAAGAATTGGTGGACAAAGTTAACCTGACTCTCCTCTTGTCAATTTGACATTAACTCAACATTAACTCTTAGCCCATAGGCTATTGATTAGCCTACATAAAACAGCTAAACATATAATCCAAGCACTTATTGTTATTGTACATTAATTTACAAAATATTAGTAAATCCTTCCTGTTTTGAGGTGGTTATGAGTTGTGTGACAGGAGGAATAAATGTTCTTGAAACATTTCCACACCATCATCATCTGGTTGGAAATTAGCACCAGCTGGTAAAATATGCAAGTAACTGCAAGATTTGCTTCATGATAAACTGACAAAGCCAACAAAAGTATACTCAAAACAGCATTTTGTGGAACTAACATCAATATATGATAGTAGGCCTGCTACTTTAGGCCTATTGAAGACTGTTGTCAGTTTGATAATGTGGGTAGCCTAAATGTTTAAAATATGAATATGATAGACATAGCACTTAGGCTACCTGACTCCCTAAAAAAAAGCTTTTTTCAGCCCTAATAAGTGGTCTTTACACCCAAATGCATGTCCTTCCATTTCAGCACAAATGACTCAGAAACTGTTTTTAGTTAGTATTCATTGCAGGGCTGTTGTAACAGAATGTGCATAGACTTCATATTAGTTTTATAAATAACATTACTAATAATGTTAGTGCTGGTATCCCTTTAAAGAAAACAATTACAAAAAGAATCATTATAAATATCTCTGTTATTCCCATAGAACAAATGTTGTTTGTTTCTCGATAGCTAGAAGGCATGAACATGATAATTCCTTTATTGTTATTTTTGTATTGTTATAATGTTGTTCTTATATATAGTTCTATAAGTAGTATGCTATCATGACTGCCTTGATGCTGGTATGAACGATGGAGACTGGCCTCCAGACCAGAAAACTCTTATTAATACAACGCTGTACAACTATTACTATGTTCATGTTGGGATTTGTAATAATCCCACTGATATAAATTCATATATACTTATATTAACACTGTTGTTAGACACTGTTGGAGGCAGTCGGTTCTTAAAGTTCAAACTTTGTTCAGCTGATAATTGTGTACGAGTTGCATTATATTCCTAAAATTGTTTTTAATCAAATTACCAAAACCTCAGTTGCCACTGGATCTCTGGACAGAGCATAATTTAATCTGCCATGTGTCGTACACTTTCCTTGATGGATATTTAAGAGAGTAAAAGAAACAGGCAGTTAATTGGGGCCCAAACTTATGTTTTCCCCCCTGGTGGATTAATCCGACCAGATCTGAAATGGTTAGCTGTTTCTTGATGTAAAAACCTGCTTGTTCAAAAGTTGTAGAAAGTCAAGTCAAAAACACTTAATAAGGAAATAATCTTGGATGAAAAAAACGTCTCTTCACACCTTTGACAGCTTTGACATTTTATTGTTCCATTAATCATATCTTACAGGTTTTGTAAGCAGTACCAACTTGAAAAGCCATCAAACTGTTAGTAATTATGACTAATTCTATAATCCATGTCATATCTCTTTCTTTTACATACGTACAAGTGTATACAGGATGATCCATATCTTCATAGGTGAGTGGAAGATGGAAACAGACGTGATGTAGTGCAGTGTCACACGGAAAAACTCGAGTAACACTTGAAAAGCAGAGGAAAGTCTAAAGTTCTGGCAGGCATCACACTTGGATAGGGGTTTGACTTTCTGCGGGGCGAGGTTTCATCTACATGAACTCGTTGAGGAAGCTGTTGACCGTCCCTTCGGGTGTCTCCTCCAGAGGCTGTCCCAGACAAATCGCGGGCACCGCGAGGAGATCAGGATCCTTGATCTCAAGGTCAACCTCCGTGAGGCTGTGAGGAAGTGATAGAAAAATGACATGGAGATTTTTTCAAGGACATTCATTTGTAGCCGGTGCAGCTGACAGATATGAGAAAGTCGCATAAATATCTTAATTTCTTCAAGCATTTAAAAACAATTCACCAACCTCATGAGCATTGATGAGGTCTCGTGGAAGTAGAACGTGCAAATGGGCAAACATCCCATGGTTACAGACATGGAGTACTGGCCTGGAAAAAGAGTTAACATTCAAGTCATAATGGAACTCTGAAGGCACATATTACAATTTTTTTTTTTTTACAGCAATCTCTCTCACCTTTCATGTCTGGCATTGATCCTGTCCATACATTGACTTTTAATCCTTCCCCTTCAATGGATGGACTCCCAGAGGTCACCGTAGCAACGAACTTTGCATCATCGGGGATATCTAGAGGGTGCTGGGTGCATTGCAATGTTTTTTTCTCACAGCTCTGGTTTTTGCTGTCAATCTCGTAGAATACCCCCTGCCAGGTGTAGATACAGATTTAGATGTCAAGGCGCAAAATAGCATCAAGTGAATGGTGACTTTTTTTTTTTAAAGAAAGAAAGAAATCAGTTACCTCTTCGGAAAACATCAGCACATCCAAACCTATGGATGTGTTGGTGGGGAGGCTCTCGTTTGATCTGAACCGTAGTTTGTGGCCCATTGAATCGTACGTGAACGCACCGTATGCTTTCACTTCACCCTTAAGGGTTATCTGGTGTCATTGAGCAACATACAAGAAAGAGAAAGAGAAATAGTTTAATGCTACGTTTTAAAATGCTATGAAAAGCAGCCTACTGTAAGAATTAATGGTTGTGAAAGACAGATTTTAAAAACTCACCACAGTCATGAACCCTGTCATATTGGGTGAATCTGAAAGACAACAGTGTCAGTTAGACGAGTCTCATACAAAATATTAGACACATTTTAAACTAATATAACCATAAACTTTTTTGCCTTTACTGTTGACGCAGATAAGAAACGTGGTGATCTTGAAAGCTGCCTAACACACAAGACAAGACCAAATCAAATGAGAAAAAGAACCAAAATGATGGCAAATTCTTACGACAAGGCTGATGGTGATCTGCATGGGTGGTGGCAGTCAAGCACATGAAGACGAAGAGCGTAACAGCCGCATACATTTTCCTGGTCTAGAGGGAGTCACAAAATAAAGTTAGAGATGGCAGAAACAACCCTAAGCGCATCTACCTTTCAGTGAAGTTTCTGCTGCTTTTATAGGGATAAAATCCGGTGTAGTCAACACGTATTGTGTAAAAGGACCCAGGACTTCAAACATCAAGCTGTCTAAACAAATAAGCCCCTGCACGCAGCTGGTGGTGACCCAAAACTATTTTCTTAGGTTATCTTTTCTTTTGTGATTGTGCAGCTGTCCTCAGATGTTTTTGTGCATTGTTTATCTCTGGATCACATGTAAACAGGAGGTCAAGTGGGGAAGATTGTGGAGGTTAATAAAGTCTCTCGGAGCGAAATAGAGCTATCTCCAAATAATGTTTTTTAACTGCAGGCTATGGTTAGTGAGGACAGCTTCCCATTTAGTGATATGGTTAAGAAGTACTGTAAACCTACAGCTACGTTTTTAAAAAAGAAGCCTAGATTAACGATGACTTTCTGTTCCATAATGGCAATCAACCCACATTTCATGTCACCTTAAGTTCAACAAATGACTTCCTCCTCATTCAAAGTTAGTTGTAGCTGGGGTGGATGCAGGATGGCTGCAGGTCCTGAAAAAATCTTAAAGATTCCCTCCAGACACATTTAAAGACATCTAAATCTCCATTGTTTTACAGCCAAGGACCTGTGGCTTAGACCACATGTCCCTTTGAAAGTCTTAGTTATTTGAAAGAACAACACACGAGAAATGTATTAGAAAGATATTAGACATACTAAGTATTACATTTATATTTTTAGTAGGCCTATTAAAAATGATTGTACCATCTCAACACAGAATACCCACAAAACAATGCAGTTTCATTTAGCTGCAAGTAACACTATACAAAACACACACACACACACACACACACACACACACACACACACACACACACACACACACACACACACACACACACACACATACCAAAAGAGAAAGCAAAGATTAAAACTTTATATGTTGGATTCCTGAAAAAAACAGGTTTTTAGTGAACAAAAATAATGCTTTGTGTTTGATATATTGTAACCCTTGGTATTCAAAAAACAATAGGCATAAATAATGAAGAAAAACAATCTCATAGTGAACAAACATTTAAAAAAAACAGTCTGTAGCTGTACAACAGGCTGAAGAGTTTTGGCCAGCAGTGATTTAGGCCAGCCTCCTAAAACACCCTTTCTTTTATTAAAGAGATCCAAACTAAATAGAAAGCATGGGGAGTTTATACCAGGTCAACTGCACGAGCCAGATCAAAAATGTGTTGTTGTCACAACTACACTTTATGCAGCTGTCTTTTGTTCTTCTACACATGTCCCCGTTGTGGCCGCGCTTTCAAGCAAACAACTCGGTGCACTTTGTCAGGGGTGAGAAACATCTCATGTGTGCTGCAGCTCTGCTGACCTGACACGACCTCAGATGTTATCACAGTCTATTAACATTTTAACATTTTAACTATCTAAAAGGCTACATTTATAGGGGGAAAAAAAAGAAGTTTTCAGTGTACTGAATTTGCCTTTTTTCAATGTAATGGAAGATAAATATGGTCATTGGAAATCTGCACATAAAGACAGCATTAATCTGAGTATATAAATGGAACAAAATGTGTTTGTGTTGTGTAATTGTACATTCAGATCCTTGAATGTTAATGTGCTTTAGTGGCACTGGTTTCTATGTCTATGAGATACACACACAAGGAAGGCAGACAATATGAGTGTGTGTGGGTGCAATTCAGGGAATGCCAATCAAACTATATTCTATATTGATAAGATATCTCAATCTTTTTTTTAAATTATTATTGTGCTCTCAAGGGAATATCAATCAAACTAGTGTTGGTTTATTCATTTTAAGAATGGCTTATATCTGTTTTCACAAAACTAAATGTTTATTTGTGCATTATTAATCAGCATTAGGATTTTTGAAGGTTTTATTGACTTGTATTGCTTAATAGCCCTTTTATCACAGCAGATAATAATAATAATAATAATAATAATAATAATAATAATAATAATAATAATAATAATAATAATAATAATAATACAACATTTTTTTTGGCTTGTCATAGTATGCAAAGCCTTTGACATGTGACATGATTAAAATGTACCATAAGCTGAAAAGGAGAACTGAGCTTCAGTGCAACATGCTGTTTATTGAAGAAGTCTCAAAATGGGAAGAGGTTACATAACAAAACTAAAAGGGATGCTTAAAAACCACAAATGAATGAGACTGAAAATAGACTGAGAGTAAATTGTGCATGTCACGAGGGAAATTTAACATTACTGTATGAGTGGAATGTGTGTGTATGTGGGGGGATTATGAAAATGAGGGAAGCCCTTCCCCTTCTGACCATATTAGATCATGAAGAACTTTTCTCTTCCTGAGGGGAAACCTGCAACGTGACTCGCTCACTGACCCACAGTTTACTCATAGTTTCTATAAGTTTTCATTTCCTCATGTAAAGTATGCTTTTTAGAAGTGTTGTTTTTGTATATTTAATAATGAATAATAATGACATCATCATATTATCAACAAAAACATAATTTGTTAGTTAGTCTTTATTTGTTTCAGAGGCCTGAAAACAAATATACATAAAAATAAACATGTATAAAACAACACAAGACAAGTCAGTTATACACAAAGCAGTTGTCATTGCGCGCGCACACACACACACACACACATTTAATTTTTCTAATCAAATTCCTTCATTGGTATTGATTGGATTTCCACTGAGAGCATGGATAGAATAGGAACATAAGGCTCTTGTGAAATGCGTACATGTCGTCTCTCTGGAGTGTAAATGGACTGTACTGCGCTTTTCTAGTCCTTGTGACCACTCAATGTGCTTTACACTGCTATTCATTCACCCACACCACATTCATGCAGGGGATATAAACACTCACATGCTGATGGCTATGCTAATTTGCTATGCTATTTCAGTATCTCGCCCAAGGACACTTCAACATATAGACTGCAGGGGCCGGGAATCGAACCACCGACCTTCCGGTTTGTGGACGACCACTTTACCTACTGAGCCACAGCCGCCCCAATATCACACAGCAGCTTAGTCAATGGTAACACATTTCTCATAGTCACTCTTTAGGTAAATTTTTAGACAGCGCACATGAACAAACTTTGAATTAATGAAAGAAGTACGGAGGTCATCAAAAGCAGACTGTAGCAGAGAAGGCCTGGTTTGCAGTGGCATATACAAGATGGTATCATCAGCATAAAAACTGTCCTGCTCAGGTGGAAAAAAATATGTATGGAATAAGTAATATTGATCTTTGTAGGACACCTTTATGAACCATCTGGGGACTTGATTTGAAGCTTTTGGCAACGACACCAGGACACACTGGCAGCACAGATATTGTATCTTAATGGGACCTTTCTGGTTCAATAAAGGATAGATAAAAATAAATAAATATGATTTGAACCATCACATTTGTCAAAATGTGTCACTGCTTTGCACTCCATTTCTCAAATTCAATTTGTTCTGATGTTACTTCCACCCATTTATTTATTTATTTATTTCAGTTTTTGCAAAAAGCTGTTTTTTTTTGTTTTTTTTTAAACTATAATACTGTATCAATGATAACACTATCAGGAAAAAGTAGTCCAATTAAACAGATTGCACCACAAATGTCTTGGGGGTTATTATGGGTTAACTGCAAAGAGAAAGTAATAAACTGTAAATCAAAGACAGGGCAATAGTTTTGCATGACAGCATGAGCTTTGAACCCCGCAGAACACAACCTCTCGTCTCAGCTGTGCACAAGTACGGTGCAAAGAAACTGACTTTCCTGCTGCTCACTGAAATGCAAAAGTGAAACAGTCGCCCACACCACAAAGAGGTAGGTTGAAACCACCAGCTGTTTAGTGTTTCTAGTGAAGAGGAATTTTCAAGAATTGTATTCAGATTTTTTGATATTTTGAAACTAATTGCACAGGGCTTATTTCAGAAGAAGTTTCACAAAAATAACTCATCTTTGCCCTGTCAGTTTCTCCTGCAGTCACACTGTAATGTTTATTGACACCACACTGGGATATATAGTCCTACAGTAGATATTTTGTTATTGGCTAAATCAATTTTATTAACAGAAGTCTTATTCTGTAACATGTTGCTGTTATGATGGTTTTGTTAGTTTTATTCAGGCAGAAGGACAGCATTTAACAGTTACTGGTCATAAACAGTATACAGTATGCAGTATATGCCTAATACATTATCTTTGAAAAACAAATAGATCTGTACACCAATTAGCTCCCGTTAGAAGGATTTTAATGCTGTGAGTAACGTTTCAAGGCACAGGCTCTTCCTCAGACTTCTGTTAATTACAGAGAGTTACCATCTTAAATACCCATAATGCATCTAACAGTGCATGTGAGATACCACACCAAATCATAGTCAGAAAATACACATTATACTTACCGATAATATATCAAGGTTATATATATATATATATATATATATATATTTTTTTTTTTTTTTTTTTTTTTTTTTTTTTTAAAGAGTACAAAAAAGTACTTAAATAAGGGATTGTGAAGGAGGGAAAATATCAATAAATCATGTATCCCCCCAAACACGTGATATATCACACCTGTTGCAAATGATCTATCTAAACATAGTAAGAAAAATACATTTCAATATTAAGCATACACAAATGTATAAAGGTACTTGAGGAAAATCACATTATATAAGGAAAATTAACAGTAAATGTACAAATCCTGTACCCCCAATAATTTGTACTCCATAAAGGACTAAGGCTAAATTGCCGTCACATACAGTAGCCTATATATTACCTATTAGAGGCCCCTCTATCTATCTATCCATGTGGTATTATTAGTAATACCAAACACATAATAAAGAACACAATACACAAAAACAAGTCTAAGGAAGAGCCTGTGGCTCAAAATGTTACTCACAGCATTAAAACCCAGAAACAATCAGAGCCATAAATTCTAATGATAGTTCACTCAAATCTGACATCTAGTGCTGGAATGTATACAAACTGGAAATTTAATGAAGAAAAAGACCGGAGCAGGCATGTCCAAAGTCTGGCCCGGGGTGCCAAATGATTTTAAAATGGCCCCTGGCTTGTCTCTGAAAATATACTATGTGTGGCCCGCCACACAATATTGGTTAATCAAGCAGGTTCTCAAGTTTTAAGCCACTTAAAATAAAATCATACAATTGTATTGTATGTGATTTTTTTTAAATCACCCATATGATGTGAGAAGCAGCTGGCCATAATCTAATGTGGCCCCCAGGTATTTTCACATGATCTAATGTGGCCCCCAGGTATTTTCACAGTATCTAATGTGGCCCCCAGGTATTTTCACATTATCTAATGTGGCCCCCAGGTATTTTCACATTATCTAATGTGGCCC